>JBAIAC010000385.1:0-70126 GCA_037349315.1 Chelydra serpentina
CCCGCCGGCACTCCACCGGCACTCCGGCCGGGGAGAGCGGGCATCTTCGCTCTCTGCTGGCCAGGGAGAGTGGGGCCCTGGGAATGCCGCCCTCCCGGCCGGCGCTCTGGCTGGGGAGAGCCGGGCCCTGGGTATGCCGCCCTCCCGCCGGCCCTCTGGCCGGTGAGAGCGGGGCATGCGGCTTGCCGCCCTCCCCGCTGGCTCCGGCCGGGAGAGCATGGCAGCCTCGCTCCCCGCTGGCCGGGGAGAGCGGGGCTGCCTGCATGCCCCGCTTGCTCACCGCTGGCGCTCCGGCCGGGGAAAGCGGGGTATCCGGCATGGCGCCCTCCCTGCTGGCGCTCTAGCCGGACAAGCGGGTCAGTCTCGTTCTCTGCTGGCCGGGGAGAGCGGGGCCCGGGCATGCCGCCCTCCCTGCCGGCGCTCCGGTCTGGGGAGAGCACGGCAGCCGCTCTCCCCGCTGGCCAGGGAGAGCGGGGCCACCGGCATGCTGCCCTCCCTGCCGGCGCTCTGCCAGGGAGTGCGGGGCCCTGGGCATGCTACCCTCCCCGCCGGCGCTCCGCCGGGGAGAGCGGGACCGCCTGCATGCCCCGCTCGCTCCGGCCTGAGAAAGCAGGGCATCCGGCATGCTGCCCTCCCCGTCGGTGCTCTGCCGGGGAGAGCGGGGCTCTGGGCATGCCACCCTCCCCGCCAGCACTCCGGCTGGGGAGAGCGGGGCCGCCTGCATACCCCACTCGCTCCCCGCTGGCACTCAGGCCGGGGAAAAGCGGGGCATCCGGCATGCCGCCCTCCCTGCCGGTACTCCGGCCGAGGAGAGCATGGCAGCCTCGCTCTCCGCTGGCCGGGGAGAGCGGGGCCCCGGGCATTCCGCCCTCCCCGCCGACGCTCCGGCCGGGGAGAGCGTGGCAGCCTCGCTCTCCGCTGGCCAGGGGAGCGGGGCCACCGGCATGCCGCCCTTCCCGCCTGCGCTCTGGCTGTGTAGAGCGGGGCACCTGGCATGTTTCCCTCCTTGCCAGTGCTCTGGCCGGGGAGGAGTGGGGCCCTGGGTATGCCGCCCTCTTTGCCGGTGCTCCGGCCGGGGTGAGTGGGGCAGCCTCGCTCTGCGCTGGCTGGGGGAGAGCGGGGCCCCGGGCATGCCGCCCTCCCTGCCGGCCCTCCGGCCTGGAGAGTGCAGGGCAGCCTTGCTCTCCGCTGGCCAGGGAGAGCGGGGCTGCCTGCATGCCCCGCTTGCTCACCGCTGGCGTTCCGGCCGGGGAAAGCGGGGTATCCGGCATCCCGCCTCCCTGCTGGCGCTCTAGCCGAGACGAGTGGGTCAGTCTCGCTCTCCGCTGGCTGGGGAGAGCAGGGCC
This sequence comes from Chelydra serpentina, assembly GCA_037349315.1. Classification (NCBI taxonomy): domain Eukaryota; kingdom Metazoa; phylum Chordata; order Testudines; family Chelydridae; genus Chelydra; species Chelydra serpentina. Next base: position 1,347 of record JBAIAC010000385.1, read on the forward strand.
CCGGGCATGCTGCCCTCCCTGCCGGCGCTCTGCTGGGGAGAGCGGGGCCGCCTGCATTCCCCGCTCGCTCACGGCTGGCGTTCCGGCCGGGGAAAGCGGGGCCCTGGGCATGCCGCCCTCCCCGCCGGTACTCCAGCCGGGGAGAGCGGTGCAGCCTCGCGCCCCGCTGGTGCTCTGGCCGGGAGAGCGTGGCAGCCTCGCTCTCCGCTGGCCAGGGGGAGTGGGGCCACCAGCATGCCGCCCTTCCTGCCTGAGCTCTGGCTTTGTAGAGCGGGGCCCCTGGCATGTTTCCTCCTTGCCAGTGCTCTGGCCGGGGAGAGTGGGGCCCTGGGTATGCCGCCCTCTTTGCCGGTGCTCCGGCCGGGGTGAGTGGGGCAGCCTCGCTCTCTGCTGTCCAGGGAGACCGGGGCCTCGGGCATGCCGCCCTCCCTGCTGGTGCTCTGGCCTGGGAGAGCGTGGCAGCCTCGCTCCCCGCTGGCCAGGGAGAGCAGGGACACGGGCATGCCCCGCTCGCTCCCCGCTGGCCGGGGAGAGCGGGGCTGCCTCGCTCCCCGCTGGCCGGGCAGAGCGGGGCTGCCTGCATGCCCCGCTTGCTCACCGTTGGCGCTCCGGCCGGGGAAAGCGGGGTATCCGGCATGCCGCCCTCCCAGCTGGCGCTCCAGATGGGACAAGCGGGTCAGTCTCGTTCTCCGCTGGCCGGGGAGAGCGGGATCCCGGGCATGCCGCCCTCCCTGCCGGCGCTCCGGTCTGGGGAGAGCACGGCAGCCTCTCTCCCCGCTGGCCAGGGAAAGCGGGGCCACCAGCATGCCGCCCTCCCTGCCGGCGCTCCGCCGGGGAGAGCTGGACAGCCTGCATGGCCCGCTCGCTTCCCGCTGGCGCTCCGGCCGGGGAGTGCGGGGCCGCCTGCATGTTCCGCTCGCTCCCCGCTGGTGCTCCGGCCTGGGGAGAGCAGGGCTCCCTCGCTCCCCGCTGGCCAGGGAGAGCAGGGACACCAGCATGCCCCGCTCGCTCCCCGCTGGCGCTCCGGCCGCGGAGAGCGGGGCATCTGGCTTGCCGCCCTCCCTGCTGGCGCTCCAGCCGGGGAGAGCGGGGCCCGGGCATGCTTCCCTCCTTGCCGGTGTTCTGGCCGCGGAGAGCGGGGCCGCCTGCATGCCCTGCTCGCTCACTGCTGGCGCTCCGGCCGGGGAAAGCGGGACCACCTGCATGCCGCCCTCCCCGCCGGCACTCCAGCCGGGGAGAGCGGGGCATCTTCGCTCTCCGCTGGCCAGGGAGAGTGGGGCCCTGGGAATGCCGCCCTCCCGGCCGGCACTCTGGCCGGGGAGAGCGGGGCATGTGGCTGCCGCCCTCCCCGCTGGCGCTCCGGCTGGGAGAGCGGGGCAGCCTCGCTCTCCACCTGGCCGGGGAGAGCGGGGCCCTGGGCATGCTTCCCTCCTTGCCGGTGCTGTGGCCGGGGAGAGAGCAGCCCCGGGTCTGCCCGCCCTCCTTGCTGGCCCTCCGGCCTGGAGAGTGCAGGGCAGCCTTGCTCCCCGCTGGCGCTCCGCCGGGGAGAGCGAGGCCCTGGGCATGCCGCCCTCCCCGCCGGCACTCCGGCTGGGGAGAGTGTGGCCCTGGGCATGCATCCCTCCTCGCCGGTGCTCCGGCCGGGGTGAGTGGGGCAGCCTCGCTCTCCGCTGGCCAGGGAGACCGGGGCCCCGGGCATGCCGCCCTCCCTGCCGGCGCTCCGGCCTGGGGAGTGCAGGGCAGCCTTGCTCCCCGCTGGCGCTCCGGCCGGGGAAAGCGGGGCCCTGGGCATGCTGCTCTCCCCGCCGGTGCTCCGGCTGGGGAGAGCGGGGCCCCGGGCATGCGGCCCTCCCTGCTGGCGCTCCGGTCTGGGGAGAGCATGGCATCCTCGCTCCCCGCTGGCCAGGGAGAGCGGGGCCACTGGCATGCCGCCCTGCCTGCCGGCGCTCCGCCGGGGAGCGCGAGGCAGTCTCGCGCTCCGCTGGCTGGGGAGAGCGGGGCCGCCTGCATGTCCCGCTCGCTCCCCGCTGGCGCTCCGGCCGGGAGAGCGGGGCAACCTCGCTGTCCGCTGGCTGGTGAGAGCGGGGCCCTGGGCATGCCGCCCTCCCCGCCGGTACTTCAGCCGGGCAGAGCGGGGCAGCCTTGTGCCCCGCTGGTGCTCCTGCCGGGAAGAGCGGGGCCCCAGGCATGCCTCCCTCCTCGCCGGTGCTTCGCCGGGGAGAGCGGGGCCCCAGGCATGCCTCCCTCGTCGCCGGCACTCCGGCTGGGCATGCCGCCCTCCCCGCTGGCTCTCTGGCCTGGGGAGAGCGGGGCCCTGGGCATGCCGCCCTCCCTGCCGGCGCTCCGGCCTGGGAGAGCGTGGCAGCCTCGCTCCCCGCTGGCCGGGGAGAGCGGCGCTGCCTGCAAGCCCCGCTTGCTCACCACTGCTGCTCCTGCCGGGGAAAGTGGGGTATCCGGCATGGCGCCCCAGCCGGGACAAGCGGGTCACTCTCGTTCTCCGCTGGCCGGGGAGAGCGGGGCCACCGGCATGCCGCCCTCCCTCCTGGCGCTCCGCCGGGGAGAGCGGGGCCCCGGGCATGCGGCCCTCCCTGCTGGCGCTCCGGTCTGGGGAGAGCATGGCAGCCTCGCTCTCCGCTGGCCAGGGAGAACGGGGCCACCTGCATGCCGCCCTCCCCGCCGGCACTCCACCGGCACTCCGGCCGGGGAGAGCGGGGCATCTTCGCTCTCTGCTGGCCAGGGAGAGTGGGGCCCTGGGAATGCCGCCCTCCCGGCCGGCGCTCTGGCTGGGGAGAGCCGGGCCCTGGGTATGCCGCCCTCCCCGCCGGCCCTCTGGCCGGTGAGAGCGGGGCATGCGGCTTGCCGCCCTCCCCGCTGGCGCTCCGGCCGGGGAGAGCATGGCAGCCTCGCTCCCCGCTGGCCGGGGAGAGCGGGGCTGCCTGCATGCCCCGCTTGCTCACCGCTGGCGCTCCGGCCGGGGAAAGCGGGGTATCCGGCATGGCGCCCTCCCTGCTGGCGCTCTAGCCGGGACAAGCGGGTCAGTCTCGTTCTCTGCTGGCCGGGGAGAGCGGGGCCCCGGGCATGCCGCCCTCCCTGCCGGCGCTCCGGTCTGGGGAGAGCACGGCAGCCGCTCTCCCCGCTGGCCAGGGAGAGCGGGGCCACCGGCATGCTGCCCTCCCTGCCGGCGCTCTGCCAGGGAGTGCGGGGCCCTGGGCATGCTACCCTCCCCGCCGGCGCTCCGCCGGGGAGAGCGGGACCGCCTGCATGCCCCGCTCGCTCCGGCCTGAGAAAGCAGGGCATCCGGCATGCTGCCCTCCCCGTCGGTGCTCTGCCGGGGAGAGCGGGGCTCTGGGCATGCCACCCTCCCCGCCAGCACTCCGGCTGGGGAGAGCGGGGCCGCCTGCATACCCCACTCGCTCCCCGCTGGCACTCAGGCCGGGGAAAGCGGGGCATCCGGCATGCCGCCCTCCCTGCCGGTACTCCGGCCGAGGAGAGCATGGCAGCCTCGCTCTCCGCTGGCCGGGAGAGCGGGGCCCCGGGCATTCCGCCCTCCCCGCCGACGCTCCGGCCGGGGAGAGCGTGGCAGCCTCGCTCTCCGCTGGCCAGGGGGAGCGGGGCCACCGGCATGCCGCCCTTCCCGCCTGCGCTCTGGCTGTGTAGAGCGGGGCACCTGGCATGTTTCCCTCCTTGCCAGTGCTCTGGCCGGGGAGAGTGGGGCCCTGGGTATGCCGCCCTCTTTGCCGGTGCTCCGGCCGGGGTGAGTGGGGCAGCCTCGCTCTGCGCTGGCTGGGGGAGAGCGGGGCCCCGGGCATGCCGCCCTCCCTGCCGGCCCTCCGGCCTGGAGAGTGCAGGGCAGCCTTGCTCTCCGCTGGCCAGGGAGAGCGGGGCTGCCTGCATGCCCCGCTTGCTCACCGCTGGCGTTCCGGCCGGGGAAAGCGGGGTATCCGGCATCCCGCCCTCCCTGCTGGCGCTCTAGCCGAGACGAGTGGGTCAGTCTCGCTCTCCGCTGGCTGGGGAGAGCAGGGCCCCGGGCATGCTGCCCTCCCTGCCGGCGCTCTGCTGGGGAGAGCGGGGCCGCCTGCATTCCCCGCTCGCTCACGGCTGGCGTTCCGGCCGGGGAAAGCGGGGCCCTGGGCATGCCGCCCTCCCCGCCGGTACTCCAGCCGGGGAGAGCGGTGCAGCCTCGCGCCCCGCTGGTGCTCTGGCCGGGGAGAGCGTGGCAGCCTCGCTCTCCGCTGGCCAGGGGGAGTGGGGCCACCAGCATGCCGCCCTTCCTGCCTGAGCTCTGGCTTTGTAGAGCGGGGCCCCTGGCATGTTTCCCTCCTTGCCAGTGCTCTGGCCGGGGAGAGTGGGGCCCTGGGTATGCCGCCCTCTTTGCCGGTGCTCCGGCCGGGGTGAGTGGGGCAGCCTCGCTCTCTGCTGTCCAGGGAGACCGGGGCCTCGGGCATGCCGCCCTCCCTGCTGGTGCTCTGGCCTGGGAGAGCGTGGCAGCCTCGCTCCCCGCTGGCCAGGGAGAGCAGGGACACGGGCATGCCCCGCTCGCTCCCCGCTGGCCGGGGAGAGCGGGGCTGCCTCGCTCCCCGCTGGCCGGGCAGAGCGGGGCTGCCTGCATGCCCCGCTTGCTCACCGTTGGCGCTCCGGCCGGGGGAAAGCGGGGTATCCGGCATGCCGCCCTCCCAGCTGGCGCTCCAGATGGGACAAGCGGGTCAGTCTCGTTCTCCGCTGGCCGGGGAGAGCGGGATCCCGGGCATGCCGCCCTCCCTGCCGGCGCTCCGGTCTGGGGAGAGCACGGCAGCCTCTCTCCCCGCTGGCCAGGGAAAGCGGGGCCACCAGCATGCCGCCCTCCCTGCCGGCGCTCCGCCGGGGAGAGCTGGACAGCCTGCATGGCCCGCTCGCTTCCCGCTGGCGCTCCGGCCGGGGAGTGCGGGGCCGCCTGCATGTTCCGCTCGCTCCCCGCTGGTGCTCCGGCCTGGGGAGAGCAGGGCTCCCTCGCTCCCCGCTGGCCAGGGAGAGCAGGGACACCAGCATGCCCCGCTCGCTCCCCGCTGGCGCTCCGGCCGCGGAGAGCGGGGCATCTGGCTTGCCGCCCTCCCTGCTGGCGCTCCAGCCGGGGAGAGCGGGGCCCCGGGCATGCTTCCCTCCTTGCCGGTGTTCTGGCCGCGGAGAGCGGGGCCGCCTGCATGCCCTGCTCGCTCACTGCTGGCGCTCCGGCCGGGGAAAGCGGGACCACCTGCATGCCGCCCTCCCCGCCGGCACTCCAGCCGGGGAGAGCGGGGCATCTTCGCTCTCCGCTGGCCAGGGAGAGTGGGGCCCTGGGAATGCCGCCCTCCCGGCCGGCACTCTGGCCGGGGAGAGCGGGGCATGTGGCTTGCCGCCCTCCCCGCTGGCGCTCCGGCTGGGAGAGCGGGGCAGCCTCGCTCTCCACTGGCCGGGGAGAGCGGGGCCCTGGGCATGCTTCCCTCCTTGCCGGTGCTGTGGCCGGGGAGAGAGCAGCCCCGGGTCTGCCGCCCTCCTTGCTGGCCCTCCGGCCTGGAGAGTGCAGGGCAGCCTTGCTCCCCGCTGGCGCTCCGCCGGGGAGAGCGAGGCCCTGGGCATGCCGCCCTCCCCGCCGGCACTCCGGCTGGGGAGAGTGTGGCCCTGGGCATGCATCCCTCCTCGCCGGTGCTCCGGCCGGGGTGAGTGGGGCAGCCTCGCTCTCCGCTGGCCAGGGAGACCGGGGCCCCGGGCATGCCGCCCTCCCTGCCGGCGCTCCGGCCTGGGGAGTGCAGGGCAGCCTTGCTCCCCGCTGGCGCTCCGGCCGGGGAAAGCGGGGCCCTGGGCATGCTGCTCTCCCCGCCGGTGCTCCGGCTGGGGAGAGCGGGGCCCCGGGCATGCGGCCCTCCCTGCTGGCGCTCCGGTCTGGGGAGAGCATGGCATCCTCGCTCCCCGCTGGCCAGGGAGAGCGGGGCCACTGGCATGCCGCCCTGCCTGCCGGCGCTCCGCCGGGGAGCGCGAGGCAGTCTCGCGCTCCGCTGGCTGGGGAGAGCGGGGCCGCCTGCATGTCCCGCTCGCTCCCCGCTGGCGCTCCGGCCGGGAGAGCGGGGCAACCTCGCTGTCCGCTGGCTGGTGAGAGCGGGGCCCTGGGCATGCCGCCCTCCCCGCCGGTACTTCAGCCGGGCAGAGCGGGGCAGCCTTGTGCCCCGCTGGTGCTCCTGCCGGGAAGAGCGGGGCCCCAGGCATGCCTCCCTCCTCGCCGGTGCTTCGCCGGGGAGAGCGGGGCCCCAGGCATGCCTCCCTCGTCGCCGGCACTCCGGCTGGGCATGCCGCCCTCCCCGCTGGCTCTCTGGCCTGGGGAGAGCGGGGCCCTGGGCATGCCGCCCTCCCTGCCGGCGCTCCGGCCTGGGAGAGCGTGGCAGCCTCGCTCCCCGCTGGCCGGGGAGAGCGGCGCTGCCTGCAAGCCCCGCTTGCTCACCACTGCTGCTCCTGCCGGGGAAAGTGGGGTATCCGGCATGGCGCCCCAGCCGGGACAAGCGGGTCACTCTCGTTCTCCGCTGGCCGGGGAGAGCGGGGCCACCGGCATGCCGCCCTCCCTCCTGGCGCTCCGCCGGGGAGAGCGGGGCCCCGGGCATGCGGCCCTCCCTGCTGGCGCTCCGGTCTGGGGAGAGCATGGCAGCCTCGCTCTCCGCTGGCCAGGGAGAACGGGGCCACCTGCATGCCGCCCTCCCCGCCGGCGCTCCACCGGCACTCCGGCCGGGGAGAGCGGGGCATCTTCGCTCTCTGCTGGCCAGGGAGAGTGGGGCCCTGGGAATGCCGCCATCCCGGCCGGCGCTCTGGCTGGGGAGAGCCGGGCCCTGGGTATGCCGCCCTCCCCGCCGGCCCTCTGGCCGGTGAGAGCGGGGCATGCGGCTTGCCGCCCTCCCCGCTGGCGCTCCGGCCGGGGAAAGCATGGCAGCCTCGCTCCCCGCTGGCCGGGGAGAGCGGGGCTGCCTGCATGCCCCGCTTGCTCACCGCTGGCGCTCCGGCCGGGGAAAGCGGGGTATCCGGCATGGCGCCCTCCCTGCTGGCGCTCTAGCCGGGACAAGCGGGTCAGTCTCGTTCTCTGCTGGCCGGGGAGAGCGGGGCCCCGGGCATGCCGCCCTCCCTGCCGGCGCTCTGCCAGGGAGTGCGGGGCCCTGGGCATGCTACCCTCCCCGCCGGCGCTCCGCCGGGGAGACCGGGACCGCCTGCATGCCCCGTTCGCTCCCCTTTGGCACTCCGGCCTGAGAAAGCAGGGCATCCGGCATGCTGCCCTCCCCGTCGGTGCTCTGCCGGGGAGAGCGGGGCTCTGGGCATGCCACCCTCCCCGCCAGCACTCCGCCGGGGAGACCGGGACCGCCTGCATGCCCCGTTCGCTCCCCTTTGGCACTCCGGCCTGAGAAAGCAGGGCATCCGGCATGCTGCCCTCCCCGTCGGTGCTCTGCCGGGGAGAGCGGGGCTCTGGGCATGCCGCCCTTCCCGCCTGCGCTCTGGCTGTGTAGAGCGGGGCCCCTGGCATGTTTCCTTCCTTACCGGTGCTCCGGCCGGGACAAGCGGGTCAGTCTCGTTCTCCGCTGGCCGGGGAGAGTGGGGTCCCGGGCATGCCGTCCTCCCTGCTGGCGCTCCAGCTGGGACAAGCGGGTCAGTCTCGTTCTCCACTGTCCAGGGAGAGCGGGGCCACCAGCATGCCGCCCTCCCCGCCGGCGCTCCGCCGGGGAGAGCGGGACCGCCTGCATGGCCCGCTGGCACTCCGGCCGGGGAAAGCGGGGCATCCGGCATGCCGCCCTCCCCGTCGGTGCTCCACCGGGGAGAGCGGGGCCCTGGGCATGCCACCCTCCCCGCCGGCACTCCGGCTGGGGAGAGCGGGGCCGCCTGCATGCCCCGCTTGCTCCCCGCTGGCACTCCGGCCGGGGAAAGCGGAGCATCTGGCATGCCGCCCTCCCTGCCGGCACTCCGGCCTGGGGAGAGCACGGCAGCCTCGCTCCCCGCTGGACAGGGGGAGCGGGACCACGGGCATGCCGCCCTCCCTGCTGGCGCTCGGGCTGTGGAGAGCGGGGCCCCAGGCATGCTTCCCTCCTTGCCAGCGCTGCCTCGGGGCAGCCTCGCTCTCCGCTGACTGGGAAGAGCGGGGCTGCCTGCATGCCCCTCTCGCTCTCCGCTGACTGGGAACAGCGGGGCCGCTGCATGCTGCCCTCCCCGCCCGCGCTCCGGCCTGGGGAGAGCACGGCAGCCTCGCTCCCCGCTGGTCAGGGAGAGCGGGGCCCTGGGCATGCCGCCTTCTCCTCTGGCGATCGGGCCGGGGAAAGCGGGACATCGGGCATACCGCCCTCCCCGCCGGCGCTCTGGCTGGGGAGAGCAGGGCCGCCTGCAAGCCCCGCTCGCTCCCCGCTGGCGCTCTGGCCGGGGAAAGCGGGGCATCCGGCATGCCACCCTCCCCGCTGGCACTCCGGCTGGGGAGAGCGGGGCATCCGGCATGCGGCCTTCCTGCTCACATTCCGGCCGTGGAGAGCGTGGCAGCCTCGCTCTCCGCTGGCCGGGGAGAGCGGGGCCCCGGGCATTCCGCCCTCCCCGCTGACGCTCCGGCCGGGGAGAGCGTGGCAGCCTCGCTCTCCGCTGGCCAGGGGGAGCGGGGCCACCGGCATGCCGCCCTTCCCGCCTGCGCTCTGGCTGTGTAGAGTGGGGCCCCTGGCATGTTTCCTTCCTTACCGGTGCTCTGGCCGGGGAGAGCGGGGCCCTGGGTATGCTGCCCTCCTTGCCAGCCCTCCGGCTTGGAGAGTGCAGGGCAGCCTTGCTCCCCGCTGGCCAGGGAGAGTGAGACCACCGGCATGCCGCCCTCCCCGCCGGCTCTCTGGCCTGGGGAGAGCGGGGCCTTGGGCATGCCGCCCTCCCCGCCAGTGCTCCGGCCGGGGAGAGCGTGGCATGCCTCGCTCCCCGCTGGCCGGGGAGAGCGTGGCTGCCTCGCTCCCCGCTGGCGCTCCGGCCGGGGAAAGCGGGGTATCCGGCATGCCGCCCTCCCTGCTGGCGCCCCAGCCGGGACAAGCGGGTCAGTCTCGTTCTCCGCTGGCCGGGGAGAGCGGGGTCCCGGGCATGCCGCCCTCCCTGCCGGCGCTCCGGTCTGGGGAGAGCACGGCAGCCTCGCTCTCCGCTGGCTGGGGAGAGTGGGGCCGCCTGCATGTCCCGTTCGCTCCCCGCTGGCGCTCCGGCCGGGAGAGCGGGGCAGCCTCGCTGTCCGCTGGCTGGTGAGAGTGGGGCCCTGGGCATGCCGCCTTCCCTGCTGGTACTTCAGCTGGGCAGAGCGGGGCCCCAGGCATGCCTCCCTCCTCACCGTTGCTTCGCCGGGGAGAGCGGGGCCCCAGGCATGCCTCCCTCCTCGCCGGTGCTTCGCTGGGGAGAGCGGGGCCCCAGGCATGCCTCCTTCCCCGCCGGTACTGCAGCCGGGGAGAGCGGGGCAGCCTTGCGCCCCGCTGGTGCTCTGGCCGGGGAGAGCGTGGCAGCCTCGCTCTCTGCTCGCCGGGGAGCGAGCGGGGCCGCTGCATGCCGCCCTCCCCGCCCGCGCTCCGGCCTGGGCAGAGCACGGCAGCCTCGCTCCCCGCTGGCCAGCGGGAGCAGGGCCACCGGCATGCCTCCCTTCCCGCCTGCGCTGAGCGGGGCCCCTGGCATGCTTCCCTCCTTGCCCGCCCTCCGGCTTGGAGAGTGCAGGGCAGCCTTGCTCCCCGCTGGCCAGGGAGAGCGAGACCACCGGCATGCCGCCCTCCCCGCCGGTACTCTGGCCGGGGAGAGTGGGGCCCTGGGCATGCATCCCTCCTCGCCGGTGCTCCGGCCGGGGTGAGTGGGGCAGCCTCGCTCCCCGCTGGCCAGGGAGAGCAGGGACACCGGCATGCCCCGCTCGCTCCCCGCTGGCGCTCTGGCCGCGGAGAGTGGGGCATCTGGCTTGCCGCCCTCCCTGCTGGCGCTCCGGCCGGGGAGAGCGGGGCAGCCTTGTTCCCTGCTGGCCGTGGAGAGCGGGGCCCCAGGCATGCCGCCCTCCCCGCCGGCTCTCTGGCCTGGGGAGAGCGTGGCCCTGGGCATGCCGCCCTCCCCGCCGGCGCTCCGGCCGGGGAGAGCGTGGCATGCCTCGCGCCCCGCTGGTGCTCTGGCCGGGGAGAGCGGGGCAGCCTCGCTCTCCGCTCGCCGGGGAGTGAGCGGGGCCGCTGCATGCCGCCCTCCCTGCCCGCGCTCCGGCCTGGGCAGAGCACGGCAGCCTCGCTCCCCGCTGGCCAGGGGGAGCAGGGCCACCGGCATGCCTCCCTTCCCGCCTGCGCTGAGCGGGGCCCCTGGCATGCTTCCCTCCTTGCCGGTGCTCTGGCCGGGGAGAGCGGGGCCCCGGGTATGCCGCCCTCCTTGCCGGCCCTCCGGCTTGGAGAGTGCAGGGCAGCCTTGCTCCCCGCTGGCCAGGGAGAGCGAGACCACCGGCATGCCGCCCTCCCCGCCGGCACTCTGGCCGGGGAGAGTGGGGCCCTGGGCATGCCGCCCTCCCCGCCGGCGCTCCGGCCGGGGAGAGCGTGGCATGCCTCGCTCCCCGTTGGCCGGGGAGAGCGGGGCTGCCTCGCTCCCTGCTGGCCGGGGAGAGCGTGGCTGCCTGCATGCCCCGCTTGCTCACTGCTGGTGCTCCAGCCGGGACAAGCGGGTCAGTCTCGTTCTCCGCTGGCCGGGGAGAGTGGGGTCCCGGGCATGCCGTCCTCCCTGCTGGCGCTCCAGCTGGGACAAGCGGGTCAGTCTCGTTCTCCACTGTCCAGGGAGAGCGGGGCCACCGGCATGCCGCCCTCCCCGCCGGCGCTCCGCCGGGGAGAGCGGGACCGCCTGCATGGCCCGCTGGCACTCCGGCCGGGGAAAGCGGGGCATCCGGCATGCCGCCCTCCCCGTCGGTGCTCCACCGGGGAGAGCGGGGCCCTGGGCATGCCACCCTCCCCGCCGGCACTCCGGCTGGGGAGAGCGGGGCCGCCTGCATGCCCCGCTTGCTCCCCGCTGGCACTCCGGCCGGGGAAAGTGGAGCATCTGGCATGCCGCCCTCCCTGCCGGCACTCCGGCCTGGGGAGAGCACGGCAGCCTCGCTCCCCGCTGGACAGGGGGAGCGGGACCACGGGCATGCCGCCCTCCCTGCTGGCGCTCGGGCTGTGGAGAGCGGGGCCCCAGGCATGCTTCCCTCCTTGCCAGCGCTGCCTCGGGGCAGCCTCGCTCTCCGCTGACTGGGAAGAGCGGGGCTGCCTGCATGCCCCTCTCGCTCTCCGCTGACTGGGAACAGCGGGGCCGCTGCATGCTGCCCTCCCCGCCTGCGCTCCGGCCTGGGGAGAGCATGGCAGCCTCGCTCCCCGCTGGTCAGGGAGAGCGGGGCCCTGGGCATGCCGCCTTCTCCTCTGGCGATCCGGCCGGGGAAAGCGGGACATCGGGCATGCCACCCTCCCTGCTGGCGCTCCGGCTGGGGAGAGCGGGGCCCCAGGCATGCTTCCCTCCTTGCCGGTGCTCTGGCCGTGGAGAGCAGGGCCCCGGGCATGCCGCCCTCCCCGCCGTCGCTCCGGCCGTGGAGAGCGGGGGAAACTCGCTCCCTGCTGGCCGGGAAGAACGGGGCTGCCTGTATGCCCTGCTCGCTCCCCGCTGGCGGTCCGTCCTGGGGAGAGCAGGGCACCCTCGCTCCCTGCTGGCCAGCGAGAGCGGGGCCACCTGCATGCAGCCTTCCCCGCTAGCGCGCCGGCCAGGGAGAGTGGGGTCCCGGGCATTGCACCCTCCCCGCCGACGCTCCGGCCGGGGAGAGCGTGGCAGCCCTGTTGGCCGCGGAGAGCGGTGCTGCCTTCATGCCCCGCTTGTTCACCGCTGGCGCTCTGGCCTGGGGAGAGCACGGCAGCCTCGCTCCCCGCTGGCCAGGGGGAGCAGGGCCACCAGCATGCCGCCCTTCCCGCCTGCGCTCTGGCTGTGTAGAGCGGGGCCTCGGGCATGCTTCCCTCCTTGCCGGTGCTCTGGCTGGGGAGAGCGGGGCCCCGGGTATGCCGCCCTCGTTGCCGGCCCTCCAGCCTGGAGAGTGCAGGGCAGCCTTGCTCCCCGCTGTCTAGGGAGAGTGGGACCACCGGCATGCCGCCCTCCCCGCTGGTGCTCTGGCCGGGGTGAGTGGGGCAGCCTCGCTCCCCGCCTGCGCTCTGCTGGGGAGAGCGGGGCCCTGGGCATGCTGCCCTCCCTGCCGGCACTCCAGCCGTGGAGAGCGGGGCCCCGGGCATTCTTCCCTCCTCGCCGGTGCTCTGGCCAGGGAGTGTGGGGCAGCCTCAGTCTCCGCTCGCTTGGTTGAGTGGGGCCCCGGGCATGCTGCCCTCCCCACCGGCGCTCCTCTCCTGGGGAGAGCATGGCAGCCTCGCTCTCCGCTGGCTGGGTGGAGTGGGGCCCCAGGCATACCGCCCTCCCCGCTGGAGGGGGGAAGGTTGTTTCGGTGGGCGTTGGGGGGGTTGGGTTTTTTTTTTGTTTGGGGGCGGCGTTTGGGGTGGTGTTGTTTTTTTGCTTGGGGCGGCAAAAACATTAGAGCCGCCCCTGGCAGGGAGACAAGGGGTGGCTTGCTGTGGCTGCTTCTTGTCTCCCTGCTAAGCTGCTGAGTGGGGAGACAAGGGGTGGCTTGCCCTGGCTGGCTGCTCCTTGTCTCTCCGCTCAGCAGCTCAGTGGGGAGGCAAGGGGCGGCTCGCTGCGGCTGCTCCTTGTCTCCCTGCTAAGCTGCTGAGGGGGAGACAAGGGGCTCTGCCACCATGTCAAGGTTCTCTCCCCAGTCTTAACTCTAGGGTAAAGACGTGGGGACCCGCATGAGAGCCCCTAAGATTATTTTTACCAGCTTAGGTTAAAACCCCCAAGGTACAAAATTCCCTGCACTCTGAGAAATCCTTCTTCCACTGCCACCATCAAGTGTTCTAAAGAGGAATCTAGGAAAGGGGACCACTTGAAGTCCCTTTCCCCCAAAAAATATCCTCTCAAGCCCGTACCCCCTCTGTCCTGGGAAGCTTGGGAATAATGTCCTAACCAATTGGTTACACAGTGATCTAAAAACCCACCCCCTGGGTTTTTAAAAATCATAGAAATGAGTCAGCTTCTTAAGAGGGATTTTATTAAAAACAAAGAAGGTAAAATCATCTCTGTAAAATCCGGATGGTAACTATTTTACAGGGCACTCAGAGAGATTCCCCCCTCTGGACAAAACCTTAAAGTTACAGAAAAACAGGAATAACCCTTCCCTCTCCCACAGGGAATGTACCAAGCAAAATAAACAGAAATCACCTCGCTATGGTATCCAAACTTACTTTAGAAAAGTGAGTATTGGTGAGGAGGCGGGTTTTCTGTAGGTTCTTTCTGTCTTTCAAGATCACTCTGACTCAGACAAAGATACACACAAAAACCTTCCCCCCTCCCAAAGTTTGAAAGTATCTTGTCCCCTTATTGGTCAGATACCAGCCAGGTCAGGTGTCAGTCTGGCTACCTGCATTTCTTAACCCTTTACTGGAAAGAGGATTTTATAGCACTGCATCAGATCCTTTCCCTTCATATTTATGACACTTCCCTTGTGCTGTCTCCCTTTGTAGGACACAGGTAGGTGTGCATCCCCACAGACTATGTCTGGGGAGCCATGGAGAAGTAGGAGGGGGTGAAAATCATGCAGGGAAGTGGGTGCGAGAGTGGAGCGGTGACTGTCGGTGTTAACTCGGTCTCTGTACATCGAGTGGGGCTGGGGTGGATGTGGGAGGCAGGGAGGAGGGCAAGATTTGAAGCACCAGTAGAGCTTTGTGTAGTGATGGTTCATGCTTGGCTTTTCAGCTGGTCTTGCAGAGGAATTGTCCAGGACGCCTAGCCGGAGGAGAAAGTGTCAGAGGTGGACCCGAGCAGTTTGGGCATCCTTCTAAGCAGACGTGAGCATTCCTCCGCTTTCTGGCTGCCGCATAACTGGCTGTGAGTGCTTTTGAATTCCTCATCTGTACTCGCTGTAGTAGTATTCACAAGCTGTGTGCTTTGTCGTTTGGCACGGGGCTCTGTGGGGATTAGGGTGAGGGAGGGTCCAGTGTTCTGCTGTGCACAGTGACCATGTCAGGTGCCGTTGCAAGGGGTGTTTTTGGTTGTAGTGTTAAAGGTGGAATGGGAAATGGAGGGCGGAGCCCCGCCGTGTGGGAGAGGCGAAAAGAAGTGTCTACAGTACTTGGCCCACTGAGATGGTAACTGCTTTGTTTTCCCCCCTTGTGCTGCGTTTAGTCTGAAGGGAGAAGTCGCCACACGTCAGAGTCTACTGCCCTGAGGCGATGGAAAGCGAGTGAGAGCGACGGGACCGCAACCGTGGTTGATGCTGCCACTCTCAGTGAGCTAGGTGTCGGTTTTGGTGATTTCTCTGCTCACGGCCCACATTGCTCCTCTTAGGGCGGCCCCGTTAGGTGGGGGCTGAGTCTGTAAGAAAATGTTCCTGACTGGCTCTGGTTACGAGGGAGACACGGTCCCCGTTTTGTGGGGCTGATGATTTCTCTGGCCAGGAGCAGTGTGTCCTCCGCAGCAGAAGGTTGCCTCTAGTAGGATGATTCTAGGTGGTAATTTTCTTACCTTCCTTACATGGTTTTTCTCTTTCTCTCTCTTCTGTAGTGTGTTGGCTGTCTGTCTGTCTGTAGTCTTCACAGGCTGTGTGCTTCCTCCTTGGGTATGGGGCTCTGTGGGATGAAGTTTGGGGACATGCCAAAGTCTGCTGTGAAGAGCGACTATGTCAGGTGCTGTTGGAAGGAGGTGCTTTTTGGTTGTAATGCTAAAGGTGTAATGGGAAGATTGTTGAGGGCAGAAGTCCGCCATCTGGGAGAGGTGAAAAGAAGAGTTTACTCGACGTTGCTGACTGAGATGGTAACTTCCTTGTTTTCTCCCCCTGTGTTGAGTTTTGTAGCAAGGGAAAAGAAGCTGAAAGTCAGTGTTGACTCCCCTTATACGGTGGAAAGTGAGCGAGGGCAGGCATACCATGAGCTTTATTGAAATCAGGCAGGAGCTGTACATTTGGGAGTGGAGTGGCCACCTCTGTCAGTGAGATAAGTGATATATGTTATGCAAGTTGGGTCTTGTAAGGTATCATTGGAAAGGTTATAATTTATTTAATGTGATGATCCAATTTGTATGTATGTATCATTTCTGTATCTAAAGTTGGAAATATTGTCTGTGTGACAATTACAACTGGGTGTGTAATTGGGGAACACCCACCAAACAACACGCCATCAGCCTTGATGGACCATTTGGAAGAAACTTTAGTATCTTCAATCTCTCTACTTCCTGAGAGGCATCCTGGGATGTAGCTGTGATGCTGCTAGGTCAGGTGATCCTGTCAGCTGGTACTAAACACTCTCTTGGACTTCTAGTAATGTTCCACTAAAAGGAGAGGGTGGGAGGTGAAGACTGGGAAACAAAAGATTCCTGCCTTACGTAAATCTTACTTAAGGCTGGGGAGTAATGCAAACAGGTCTCTTCTCCATTGCCTTCATGCCCAAGAAGAAAGATTGCTGAAAGTACCTGAAGAGACAAAGAAACTGAGCAGGGAGTAAGTCCAGGGCAAGACAGGAATCTATTCTGTAAAGAGAAATAACTGGAACCCTAAGTTACAGAAACTCTGCAGCTTGCCTAAAAACATTTAGGGTGAGAAATTACTTCATGAATCCAGTCTCTTTAAGATTTTAGGCTTAGTATGTGGGTGTGTTTTATTTGCGAAGTAATCTGATTTGTTTTGTTTGCTGTCCCTTACAATCACTTAAAATCTACCTTTTGTAGTTAATAAACAAAAACAAGTGTATTAAACCCCATTTGTGCAACTTCTAACTGCGGGTGGTGGGGTGCAAAGTTGTGCGTATCTTCCTCCACATTGAGGGAGGGGATGAGTTCATGAGCTTACGTTGTATAGATTTCTCTACCGCGCAAGACAATATAATTTTGGGTGTACTTTCCAGAGGGGAGTTCATAGACTGAGATTCTACATCTGGTGCGTCCGTACCTGTGTGCGTGTGCTGCCTGAGGCTGGAGAGCCTACGTCCGCAAAACGGAGAGGGAGCCCAGGCTAGTGGAGCAGGCAGGCTCAGTTAAGTCCCAGTACATCAGGTGGCTTCCCAGAAGGGGGGTTGAAACCCGTCATGGGGTGAACCCCTGAGAAAAGACCTATGCACCTAACTGGGGCACAGTAAGCTTGGGGGAATCCTTTGTGCCCTCCCAAGGAGTTGTCAGGTGCTATGGAAACTACCTGAAGTATGGTAACTCCGTGGAGAGCAACTTGACTGTAACAAGAGATGCTTAGTCTTCCAGTGTCTTCCTTCTACATCACTGGGTGAGCTTCCCTGGTCATGCCAGTCTAGTCGTCCTCTTTGAAGCAGGCCACGTTCAGTAGAGGACGTGAACAGGGGTCTGAGAGTAGCCCTTGGCCTGTGTCTCCACTCACCAGGTTGCACTGTCCAGGGCTTTGCACATCACTCTGGACTGATGTGCTGCAGCCCGGGCTCTGGGCTCCTAACCCCTGTGCTTGCTGTTACCTGAGATTTCTCCCTGTATGTTACCTCAACTGGCCACTGGGTGTCACTGCTGCTCCCAGGAGGACACCCGCTGCATTACTGTGACTGGCCGCCAGGTGTCATTACTTGGGCAGGTGACTGTGATGCCGTTGCTCTGAGGGAAATCACTGTCCCTTCATAAGGAAAATGGTTTATGCATTACTGGATTGGCCACTGGGTTTCACTCTTGCTCCATGAGGTAAATGCTTAGTCACACCAGATGACCACTTAGGGTAGTGCACACAGCATTTCCCTCGTGGAGCAACAGTGACACTGGGAGGTCACCCAGGGTAATGCACAGTTGCTTCTGGAAGGAAATGCTTTGTGCATTACTATGAGTGGCCACCCAGTGTCACTGTCGCTCCATGAGATAATGTCACTGTTGTTCCATGAGAGAAATGGTGTAAGCATTACCCTAAGTAGCAACTCGGTGTCGCTGTTGATCCATGACACAAATGCGGTGTGTATTCCCGTGTGTGGCCACATGCTGTCCTTGAGGGAAATGCTTTGTGCATTAACCCGAGTGGCCACCCAGTGTCACTGTATCTCCATGAGGGAAATAGTTTGTGCATTACCCAGGTTGTCCAATTGGTGTCACTGTTTATTCTTGATGGAAATTGTGTGCATTACTTGGATTGGACACCCAGTGTCACTGTTGCTCCATGAGGGAAGTGCTTTGTGTGTTACTCGGAGTGGCCCCTCGTTTTCACTGTCCCTTGATGAAGGAAATGGATTGTGTATTACTTGTTTTGGCCAACTGGTTTCTCTCTTGCTTCATGAGGGAAACATTTAGTGATGCCAGGCGGCCAGTTGAGGTAATGCACACAGCATTTCCTTCATGGAGCAGCGGTGTCACTGGGTGGTCACTCAGGGTAATGCACTGTTGCTCCCTGAAGGAAATGCTTTGTGCATTAACCCGAGTGGCCACCTGGTGTCACTGTCCCTTGATGAAGGAAATGGATTGTGTATTACCTGTTTTGGCCAACTGGTTTCTCTCTTGCTTCATGAGGGAAATATTTAGTGATGCCAGGTGGCCAGTTGAGGTAATGTACACAGCATTTCCTTCACGGAGCAGCGGTGGCACTGGGTGGTCACTCAGCGTAATGCACTGTTGCTCCCTGAAGGAAATGCTTTGTGCTGTTGGCCAAATAGGGCCCGTTTCCCCCTGGAGCTTACCTAATTACACCAAGGAGGCATGGAGAACAAGAAGACGGGTACCACACCTTTATTTTCGTTCAGCTGAGCGGGTGTTTCTTCTCGACTAATGCCAGAGAAGAGCACACACTACATGGGTGACATGAGCCCCTTTTATAACCAGTAACAAACAACTGTAATATACGTCCTTATACTGACCTATAGATAACAGGTCACACAGAATACATAGATCATTTTGGGGAGGGGGATACAGGATACATCTGTTGCGGATACATTTCTCATTTTGAAGGGAATATGAGGTACATACCTTGACCTTTGATATTACATATCTTTGAGGATACATGAGAAAACAGCTGCATATACTTTTGTGCCAAGCGGACTAATTAGTAAATAGCTGACATGGTTAAATGTGAGACTAGATACATGTCCTGTCCTTGATTCCCAGGTTTCGCTTATTATTCAAATCCCTAGGCCCCTCTTTGAGCTGAGGCCGGGGAAAGAGAAGAAGATACAGGCCTGGGCCTGTTACTTTTTAGGCCTTTTCTATCAGTGCGTTACTTGGATTGGCCACCCAGTGTCACTGTTGCTCCATGACGGAAGTGCTTTGTACATTAACCTGAGTGGCCACCCGGTGTTACTGTTGCCGCATGACAGAAATGATTTGTGCATTAACTCGAGTGGCCACCCAGTGTCACTGTATCTCCATGAGGGAAATAGTTTGTGCATTACCCAGGTTGTCCACTTGGTGTCACTGTTTATCCATGATGGAAATTGTGTGCATTACTTGGATTGGCCACCCGGTGTCACTGTTGCACAAAGCATTTCCCTCATGGAGCATTAAACCAAGTGGCCACTCGATGTCACTGTTGTTCCATGCGGGAAATGCTTTGTGTGTTACTCGGAGTGAATGGATTGTGTATTACCTGTTTTGGCCAACTGGTTTCTCTTGCTTCATGAGGGAAATATTTAGTGATGCCAGGCTAGGATAACCAGACAGCAAGTGTGAAAAATCAGGACGGGGGTGGGGGTAATAGGAGCCTATAGAAGAAAAAGACCCCAAAGTCGGGACTGTCCCTATAAAATCAGGGCATCTGGTCAGCCTATGCCAGGCGGCCAGTGGAGGTAATGCACACAGCATTTCCTGCACGGAGCAGCAGTGGCACTGGGTGGTCACTCAGCGTAATGCATTGTTGCTCTATGGAGAAAATCCTCTGTGCCATAACCCTGCCCTTCCACCAGGTGTTACTGTTGCTCCAGGGCAGCTGCACCCTGAGTTGCCCCTAGGGGTATGTCTATACTGGCATTGAAGAACAAAACTTTTTTTGTCTTTCAGAGGTGTTAACCTCCCCCACCCCTGAAAGACAAAAGCTTTGCTGCTACAAGTGACCGTGTGAACGGCACGTTGTTGGCAGGAGTGCTCTCCTGCTGGCGACGCAAATGCCAATTGTTGGGGGTGGAAGTTTTTTGGTGGCAGGAGAACGACAAAGAGCTACTACACTTCACGACTTTTAGCGGCATGGCTGAACCCTTTGATAAATGTGTGGTAGAGGCTGACTACAGACGGCTGATTCCCTTTAGGTGAGGCTTGGTTTCTCATAAAAGTTTTCCTCCTTGTTTTGGGTGTGGGAGGAGATTTCCCTATTTTGGGAGCAGCTGTGGGATTATGACCAGGGGAAGAGACAATAGTCTCCTGTGCACAGTGACTCTCTTGGATGCCGGTGCAATGGGCTGCTTAATATAGGAATGTAAGAATGGCAATACTGGGTCAGACAAAAGGTCCATTGAGCTCAGTATCCTGTCTTCCGACTGGCTAATGCCAGGTGACTCAGAGGGAATGAATAGACCGGGTAATTGAGACGTGATCTATCCTCTGTCGCCCATTCCCAACTTCTGGCAAACAGAGGATAAGGACACCATCCCTGCCCATCCAGACTAATAGCCATTGATGGATCTATTCTCCATGAATTTATCTAGTTCTTTCTTGAATCCTATTATGCCCTTGGCTTTCACAACATTCTCTGGCCAGCAATTCCACAGTTTGAGTGTGCATTGTGTGCTTTTTAACTGTATGTAATGTGTTTTTAATGTGTAATGGGAGATGAGAGAAGAAGAACCTACCGAGCATTGCAGATTTGGATAATAACTTTTGTTTCTTTCCTATGGTGTTGTGCTTAGTACCAAGGGGAAAGAAGTCAAGGGTAAGAGCCCACCCACCTTGTGAGTTGGAAAGCATGCCAGAGCCATGAGACATTGTTGATCCAGGCTACGGTGATGCCATCCAGCTGCAAGCAGAGCAGCCATCACTGTCAGTGAGATAAGTGTCTGGTTTGGTGAGGGCTGTGCTCACGGCCCATCTGGCTCTGGGTAGGGACACCCTGTTCGCTGGGGGATGTGTTTGTAAGAAAAGGTTCCTGACTAGCTGTGGTTACGAGGGAGACAAGGTCCCCAGTTTCAGGGGCTGCTCATTTCTCTGGCCAGGAGCACTGTGTCCTCAGCAGCAGAAGGTTGCATCCAGGGGGATCACTCGAGGTGGTAAGCTGCTTGCCTTCCTCCCATGTCTTTCTCTCTGTCTTCTCTAGTGTGTTGGCCAATTCTGTCTGTTTGTCTGTGTCTCTCACTCTCTCTCCTCACACCGTCTCCCTACATATGACATGGGCAGGCATGCTAGGTGTGCATCCCCACATGCTAGGTCTCCGGAGCCATGGAGAAGTAGGAGGGGATGAAAATCATGCAGGGAAGTGGGTGCGAGAGTGGAGCGGTGACTCTCGGTGTTGACTCGGTTTCTGTTCGTCGAGTGAGACCCATGTAGATGGGGTGGACGAGGGAGGCAGGGACAGGGGTAAGATTTCAAGCATCAGTAGAGCTTTGTGTAGTGATGGTTCATGCTTGGCTTTTCAGCTGGTCTCGCAGAAGAATTGTCCAGGAGCCCTAGCTGGAGAAGAAAGTGGCAGACGTGGACCAGAGCAGCTTGGGCATCCTTCTAAGCAGATGTGAGCATTCCTCTGCTTTCTGGCTGCCGCATAATTGGCTGAGAGTAAGTGGTGAGTGCTTTTGAATTCCTCATCTGTACTCGCTGTAGTAGTCTTCACAGGCCGTGTGCTTCGTCGTTTGGTACGGGCCTCTGTGGGGATTAGGTTGAGGAAGGGACCAGAGTTCTTCTGTGCACAGTGACTATGTCGGGTGCTGTTGGAAGGGGTGATTTTTGGTTGTAATACTAAAGGTGTAATGGCGGGAGGGCAGAGGGGGAGCCCTGTCGTGTGGGAGAGGCAAAAAGAAGAGATTACACGATGTTGCCTACTGAGATGGTAACTTCCTTGTTTTTTCCCCTCGTGCTGGGTTTAGTACCAAGGGAGAAGTCGTTATGCGTCAGTCTACTGCCCTCATGCGATGGAAAGTGAGAGTGACGAGATTGCAAGCGTTGTTAATGCCATGCAAAAGCTGTCCATCTGGGAGTGAGATAAGTGTCTATTTTGGTGATTGCTATAGTCACGGGCCTCCTTGCTCCTGGTAGGGATGTCCTGTTAGCTGAGGGCTGGGTTTGTAAGAAAATGTTTGTGACTGGCTGTGGTTACGAGGAAAATAAGGTCCCCATTTTCTGTGGCTGATGATCTCTCTGGTCAGAAGCAGTGTGTCCTCCGCAGCAGAAGGTTGCATCTAGTAGGATGACTCCAGGTGGTAAGTTGCTTGCCTTCCTCCCATGTTTTTTTCTCTCTCTCTTCTCTAGTGTGTTGGCCAACAAACACACACTGTATCTATCTCTCTCTGTGTCCTTGCCTTTCCTTGTGCTGTTTCCCTTTGTAGGACATGGGCAGACCTGTTAAGATTTGCATCCTCACAGGCTATGTCTTGGGAGCCATGGAGGAGGAGGAGGGGACGAAAATCATGCAGGGAAGTGGGTGCAAGAGTGGAGCGGTGGCTGTAGGTGTTAACTCGGTCTCTGTACATCGAGTGGGGCTCATGTACATAGGGCGGAAGAGGTCGGCAGGGACGGGGGCAAGCTTTGAAGCACCAATAGAGCTTTTTGTAGTGATGGTTCCTGCTTGGTTTTTGCAGCTGCTCTTGCAGAGGAATCGTCCAGGAGCCCCAACGGGAGGAGAAACTGGCAGAGATGTACCTGAGCAGCTTGGGCATCCTTCTAAGCAGATGTGAGCATTCCTCAGCTTTCTGGCTGCCGCATAACTGGCTGTGAGTCCTTTGAATTCGTCATCTGTACTTGCTGTAGTATTCTTCACAGGCCGTGTGCGTCCTCATTGGGTACTGTCAGAGGGGAAAAGACTGAAAGGCAAAGGAGGAGTGTGATATAAGATAAGAGTCCCTTATGCTTTCTGTCTCCCTTGGTTTGGCCTCCCTGTCCAGAATCTGTCATCTGGTAGGATCCCTCCCCTGGCAGAGAGGACCCCTCCCACCCTGAATCATGAGGAGTCAATCAGTAAAGGTCAAATCAAATGAAGTGTATTGAAGGGTTTATAACAAAGTGTGGGACAAATAAGAAGGGGAATAAACCACAAAATTGTGCAATACAGTGATTACATCCAAACTCAACCCTATAAACAGATACACAGAAACCTTCTTCACAGATCAAAGTGATGGCAGGTGCTTGGGACCTCAATCCTCTGGCTAATGGCAAGCCTTTGGAGAGGAGCTTCAAGGAGTCTCTTGATGTTCATTTGGGATCACAGGAAAAGTAGATGATGCGTTCAGGAAAACAGATGACAAAGGTACGTGTGTATTGTATCTTCTTCTCCCTTTCTTTGCAGATGAGGAAGCTGTTGGAGGAAAATCCCCAGCCCTTCTATCACTAGGATGGATAGATGCCTGCAGGTAAGACCCATGACCCGTGACTGTCCCTGGCTGCCACCCAGATGGATAGCCCTGAGGCTGTGTTCAGGGCAGCCTTTATACATTTGTCTGGGAAACCCCTTAGGAAAGCTGGTTTTGACTGGAAGTTGTTTACAACTCCAGGAGAACTAAAAGAGTGGGAAACTTAACCTATAGCTCATGTGAGGACAAAACTCCATTTTGAAAACAATATGGATTCCTATAATATGAAAGTGAACCCTACCTAACAATCGGATCCTTGGAGATGTTATAGCAGCTCCAAATAACATTGAACTATCAAAATATCAAACCATTAACCCTAGAGCATTAATATCAAAAGGTACCACCTTCTTTTTCTTTCTTTTACGCTTCAATCGGTACAGGCTAACGTTAAGACCTATTACATAGACTATCAAAATACCTTGACTAATTAACAAAACCACAATTGGGTGTAAAAGGATGTATCACGCTGACCTTATGTTTCCCAGCAGTAGGTAGGGGAGGTCTCATCCCTAAATCTTTTTGAGAAACGTTTTATCTGTGAGACAGAATGCTGAGCTGAGAAGAGTTTTTTGCCCTTCAATCTTCAGGCTATCTAGGTATTGAGCCATCTTCTGGTGATGTAGAAGCTTGCTAATGGCTTCTACATTTGCCCCAATATTAATTGGTGTTAACACATCATACTGTTTATATACACCATACAAGTTATCAGTATACACATTATGTACTGTTATATTGATGTCACAACCAGTAAGCTGCATAGCTTGACATATACATACGTTTGCTATCCCTAGTTTCTTCAAGTGATTGCTCATGTGTCTTCAACAGTAGGTGTGCGTGCTCGCCATGGGCACTGGTGCTGGAAGTTTTTTAGCAGTACCCACGGGGAGAGTGCTGCTGCGACCCTTGGAGTGGCGCCTCTATAGCCATGTGCTCCCCCCCACCCTCAGTTTCTCCTTGCTGCCAGTGAGGGTGTGTCGGAACTCCTTGTTCCAGCTTTCCTTGCTGCAGCTTGTCCCAGAACTTGTTGTTCGTGTTAGTAGTACCTGTCTTAGTTAGCGTTCGGGCCGGGGCACACCCCATGCTCCAGGGTTTAAATCATGCGACTCCTATAGGCGTTTGATGCCCAGAAGTGACCCACACGTCGATTGTCTCTGCTGATTGGGCAAATCCCACATAAGTGACTGCTGCAAAATCTGCAGGTCCTTCAAGCCCAGAACCAAAAAAGAAAGAGACATTAGACTTCGGGCCTGTCTCAGTGAGTCAGCACTGGGTCTGACCCCGGTGTGCCGAGCAGATTCGGCACTGAGCATCTCGTCTTTGGTGTGCAGCGATCCCCTGGCACCTTCCGGTGGCAGGCACTGCTCCCCCTCAAAGAAACAGAGAAAGGCACCGTCTTTTCAGCCAGAGCCGGCTCTAGGCACCAGCAAACCAAGCACATGCTTGGGGCGGCACATTTTCAGGGGTGGCATTCTGGCCATCCTTTGTTTATTTTCATTTTTTTTGGTTGGAGTGGCAAAAGCCTAGAGCTGGCCCTGGCGGCAGCAGCAGCGTGTCGTGCGCGGTGGGCACCGTGGGGCTGCTGTGGTTCGCCGGCCGCGGACCAAGCAGTCGGGGAGCAGTGCCTGCACCTTGTGGGCTCTGAGCGTGGGACACTCAGGCTGGGGGCTGCCCCGCATGGTGCACGGAGCTGCCTGTAGGTGCCGCAGGGTGGCTGCCCCCCAGCGCCACAGGTGGGGCTGGGCGAAGGGCCTGAGTTGCCCAGGGGCTGCGGCAGGACGCGTAGGAGCAGTAGCAGGGCCAGACAGGGGACCGGTGCCCGGGGTGCTGCTGTGTGGGGCCTGCGTCCCACTATCTGGGGTGCTGCTCCCTCTGAGGCTGCCCTGCCCCGGTTCCTCAGCCCCCTGCCAGGGCGGTCCCCCCGGCTGTGCCCTCCCGAGTCCTGGCAGCCCCAGCTGAAGGGATCCTGTGGTGAGGCGCAGCCTGGGAGCCCTGCTGCTTACCCCGACCCTGCCAGTGCCGGATCAGCTGGAGGTGAGTGGGGAGTGGGTGGAGTCAGCACTGGTGTGGGGGGAGTCCAGGGATGGGGTGGGGAGCACCCAAAATTATTTTTGCATTGGGCAGCAAAAAACTTAGAGCTGGTCCTGTTCTCAGTGGCGTCGAGAGAGAGAAAAGGGGAGAGGCTAGACCAATGTCGGGCGGCCCTAGTTCCATCACCGGGCTCCAGAGCTCTGTTGAGTGGAGCAGCCCAGTCGTGTCGATGCAGGCCTCTCCAGATGCCCGGATGCCTTCGACGCTGGAGGACTTCCAGGTGACCTGAGACATTATGACTCTGCAGGTGCCCGGGGCACCACTGGTACCAGGGCCCCATTCTGGAGGTAAGCTGCTGCTGGGCTCTAGGCAGTCAACCCCGACTGGATGCAGATCCAGGTCAGGGGACTGGTCTGGGGCCCGCTTGCCACTCAGCGTCCTGTCTGGACACAGTCTGCAGCCTCGGCTGTCGTCGCCAGCTTGGTTGTCTGGTCGGGTGCTGTTGGATTGGAGTTCCAGACACTGCTCCATGCAGAGCAGAGAGTATCAACGGGACAGGCACAGGCGGCCTAAATGGTCCCATTCTAGTTGGAGCTACCAGCTCTGTGTTGTCGCAGTGTCTCGAGAAGCAGTAGCTCGAGGCGGCACTGTTCCTCGACGTTGGAGTCCTGGTCCTGAGGAAGGTGTTGCCTTCGACACTGTAGATCCTACCGCTCGCATGGTACCGACAGGTCGCTGTTAACACCGACCTCGGCCTACACGCGGCCCCCCACTTCCCAACCTGGCCAATCTGACCAGCTGATGCCTCCGGTGCTGCAGCAAGTACAGTGGTGTCAGTGGACCCCTTGGCCCCCCATGCACGCCCAACTGAGGGCTTGCTCAGTGGCAGGGGTGTCAGAAGCTCCCTCCAGCACACTATTCAGGCCTCCAAGGGATAGATTGGTGGATCCTGCGACGCTGGCTGACGTGCAGAGCTCGGGTCCTCCCCTGTGCCGGATGCCAAGGTTGCAGCCCCACCTCCCTCTGTACCACAGGAGGACATTAGGGCTCACCAGGAGCTGCTGAAGCGAGTAGCGTCAAGCGTCCAACTCCAAGCTGAGAAGATGGAGGAACCCTCAGACTCGCTGTTCAATGTCCTCTCGTCCTTGGTACCGGGCAGAGTGGTCCTATTGCTGCACGAAGGGGTGGCTAACATTTCTAATGTCCTCTGGCAAACTCCGGCCCCCCTTGCGCCAATGAGAAGCCTAAACAACAGGCTCCCACCCTGGCTCCCCAGTCAAGATATAAGCCCGCCTATAAAAGGTCCAAGACACAAAAGAGACAACTTCAGCGACAGTCCTGCTCTGCCCCGCAGCCTGGGCTCTCGAGGGGCGAGCAGCAGAGCAAGAGGCGGTTGTGACTGGTTGCAGGAGGGTACCTGGCTGCCTCCCGAGGAGACTCTCCTACCGATAACGTTTGCCTTCAGCAACCACTTGTGGAATGGTCCCATATAACATCGGACTGTTGGGTCCTAAGCACCGTTTCCCAGGGCTACATGCTCCAGTTGTCTCACCCGCTGTCACGGAGTGTGGGGCAGTCAGGCCCGTGCACCCCTCTGCCTGGGATTCACTGTGACGCTCAGCCAGCCAGCAGAACAGAAGGTTCATTAGGGACGCTAGGAGCACAGTGCAAACAGAGCTGGTCAGTACAAACAGGACCCCTCAGCTGGGCCCTTCTGCGGGGCAGGCAGCCTGGGGGCTCCCTGCATTTCACCACCCAGCTGCAAATTGGGGGGGCGGGGCAGGGAGGCCAGACACTGTCTGCGCCTCCCCCCTCCCCAACCAGCTCCCAACTGGGACCTCTCTAGCCCCTCCTTTGCCTTTGTTTCCTTCCTGGGACAGGAGGTCACCTGATCCATTTGTTCTTTAACACCTTCAGCTCCCACCTTTGCAGAGAAGGGGCCCAGGCCATCAGTTGCCAGGAGACAGTGTGTCAGATGTTCTCTGTCATCACACTGGTCTTCTAGGGCTCCGCAACAATCACCCCTTATTCTCACCGCCTAGAGACTCAAGAAATGCACAGGGGAAACTGAGGCATACACACAGCACTCAGAGGAAACACCAAGAACTGTCCCATTCCATCACACCCACCCTCCCATCCCGCTCCCTGGGACAGCAGGGGAGACCTGTCACATGTACCCCTGCATGGTGTGCCACGCCAGACTGGATGAGGCCGCTCCAGGTCTGGCTGGCCTCAGAGTTCTCTCAGGCCTGGGACAGGCTGGACAAAGTCCTCATGGTACCGGCGCTGGTGATCACCTTGCTACAATGGTGGTCCTGTCCAGTCAATATGCTCCAGGGGATTCCCTTCTGGGACCCGCTCCCATCGGTAGACCTAGCGTTGGATGTGTTGGACTTGGGCTAGGGGCCTCACATAGGGAACTCAGAGACCGAAGGGATATGGTCGGCCTCAGAGTTCACATAAATAAAACCCTTCACATAAATGTCAGGGAACTCAGGGCAATACGCTTGGCCTGTGTGGCGTTCAGGTCACAGCTGTGCGGCAGGGTGGTCAGAGTACTCACGGACAACACTGCTGTGATGTTTTACATCAACAGGCAAGGTGGGACGAGGTCCTTGTCCCTCTGCCAGGAAGCCCTCAGGCTCTGGGAGTTCTGTATAGCCCACGACATCTCCCTCAGGGCTTTCCACCTGCCAGGAGTCAACAACTACCAGGCCGATCGCCTGAGCAGGGTTTTTTCCTCTCAACACGAGTGGTTGACCTCCAAGCGGAGCGCTCGCCAGCTCTTCCGAGTGTGGGGCACTCCCCATGTAGACCTGTTTGTGACCCGACAGCAGTGGTGTTGCCACCAGTTCTGTTTGAGGGGCGGGGTGAGGAGGGATGCAATCTCAGATGCCTTCCTACTGTCATGGTCAGGCCAACTCCTCTACGCCTTTCCTCCATTTCCTCTCATCGGCAAGGTCCTGGAGAAAGTGAAAATGGACAAGGCATGCGTCGGCCTGATCCTGGCAGCATTGGTATGGGACCCTCCTGGGCTTGCTGGTGGCCCCTCCGTGGCCATTGCCGCTCTCCCAGGACCAGGGCCGCCTCTTCCACCCTACCTTGGCCACCCTACATTTGACAGCATGGCTGCTTAATGGCTAGATGCGGAGGAGAGAAGGTGTTTGGAAAGGGTCAGGCGTGTCCTCCTAGAAAGTAGGAAGTCATCCATGTGCTGAGCCTACCTGGTGAAGTGGTCCAGGTGGGTGGGTGAGTGGGGTACCTCCCTGAGGTGTGCCCCACTCCAGCTTATCCTCGAGTATCGCCTTCACCTTAGAACTCAAGGTCTAGCACCTTCCTCCGTCAGGGTGCACCTGGCAACTATATCGGTGTTTAATCCGCCGGTCCAGGGTTTCTTGCCATGCTATGACTGGGTAGTTCCTCAAGGGGCTAGACTGGTCCTTTCCATATGCTAGTACCCCTGTTCCTCAGTGGGATCTAAACTTAGTGTTATCCCGCCTCACGGGGCCCCTGTTTGAGCCCCTGGCCACATGCTCGTGGTCTCACCTTTCATGGAAGGTAACCTTTCTCGTGGCTATCACATCAGCCCGGTGGGTTTCAGAGCTCAGGGCCCTGACCTGTGGATTCCCCTCCCCCCCCCCCCCCCAACATGGTCTTTCACAAGGGAAAGGTTCAGCTCCGCCCACATCCTGCATTGCTCCCTAAGGTGATGTCCTGGCCCAGGTGAAGGTGGAAATCTTCCTGCCTGTCGTCTGCCCCAAACCTCGTGCCTGTGATGCTGAACGCTGCCTCCATATGCTCAATGTGTGCAGGGTACTGGCTTTTTATCTGGATTGGACTAAGCCGTTCTGCAGGTCTTTGTAACTATTTGTTGCT
The DNA here is from genome assembly GCA_037349315.1 of Chelydra serpentina. Taxonomy (NCBI): domain Eukaryota; kingdom Metazoa; phylum Chordata; order Testudines; family Chelydridae; genus Chelydra; species Chelydra serpentina. The sequence continues at coordinate 29,765 of JBAIAC010000385.1, forward strand.
TCAGCTGAGTGTATGAAGAATCAACTGATCTCCACCCAGAGGCTTTCCTGGCGGACTGCTTCATGCATCCACACATTCTACGACCTAGCAGGGGTTCCCTTGCCACCTATTGTGAGGGCACAGTGGACAAAGGCTCAGACCTTGTCAGCTGCCTTTGTGGCCCATGTCCCTATCCAGGACATCTGTAGAGCCGCTACCTGGTCCTCAGTTCACACGTTCACCTTGCACTATGCAATTGTCTCCCACGCCAGGGATGATGCTGGTTTTGGTAGGGATGTACTTCAACCAGGGCATCTGTGAACTCCTACCCACCTCCATCAGACATAGCTTGCAATCACCTACTGTGGAATAGACCTGAGCAAGCAGTCGAAGAAGAAAGGACAGTTACCTGTTCCATAACTGGTGTTCTTTGAGATGTGTGGCTCATGTGTATTCTACATCCCGCTCTCCTTCTCCTCTGTCGGAGTAGGTCTGGCAAGAAGGAACAGAGGGTGCGGGGAGCGCACGGCTCCCCTTATAGCGCTGTAGAGGTGCCACCCCAGGGGTTGCAGCAGCGCTCCCTCGATGGGTACTGCTAAGGGAAAAACATCCAGCACCGGTGCACAGGGTGAGCATGCACACCTACTGTGGAATACACATGAGCAAGACATCTCGAAGAACACCAGTTATGGAACAGGTTACTGTCCTTTCATACATAGTCTCCAGGTTGTGAATTACTATACAGCATGAATGCTGGCAACCAGCCAGTTACACTGCAGAAAAACAGCAAATTCCCAATCTCAGATCCTCCCCCCTCCCCAGGTGGGTGGCTGGAGAGTGGTGGCTGATAGCTAGGCACCCAGCTGTAAGGGGCTGTACAGTGCAGAACCATGCCAGGTCAGCACCTGCTCCTCTGTGTCTGCCCAGCTCTGAAGGCAGAGCACAAGTAAGGGTGGCATGGTATGGCGAGGGAGGTTGTCTCAGCCTGCAATATTTACAAAGGGGGTTCCAACCAAAAGGTTTGAGATCCTCTGTTCTAAATTATTACAAGTACTGAGGCATAAAAGTGAGAATTGGTTAAAATGAAAATAAGATAAAATGCAAAGTAATACCTAACTTAGCAAGTTAAATTGATTCAAAGCTAAGCTCTTTCTTACCATATGCCTCTCTCAGTCTGTGCTGTCTGGAGGCCTCCAGGCTAGGACCCATCCACTGGTTGTGTTTCTTTAGGTGGTGGTGTTGCTGCTAGGAGTGGAGAGGAGTGGAGGAGAAGAATAGAGGTGATTTTTCCTCTCTCCTTATACATTTGTTCTCTTTTAGAGGATAATATCCCTTTGGGGTTCAGGTGAGAAGAGGCCTGGGGAATGGAAAGCCCCAACTGTGTCTTTACATATTGGCAAAATTCTTGTTCACACCCTTCTTCCTGCCAAAAAAATGGCTGTTTATCCAGGTGCTATTTCACACTAGCCAGGTATCAGCATAGTGAAGCAGACTAAGATGTTGGCTAGCCCTCTGCGTCTAGGGAAGTGGCCTGTGCCTGTTTTTCTAAACTGAGTAATGCCATACAGTAGAATGTTATCATTTTATCATCCTGGTAAAATATGTCTGGTAACATTGTATGGAATGTTCAGCAGATTGAGTTTTCAAACGATACCTCACAAGACATAGTTAAACTGTACTGCTACAAAGATAAATTTTGTACATTCATCCTTTTTCCAAGATGTTACCATATAGTTATTATAGTAGGTAAGGGCTTTATCAAATTGTGTAGATACTGAGTTGTATTTATTAATGACATTGAATTTTGATGCATGTATTTAAGTAAAATCATTTGAAAAACAACAAAACTCTTAGGTGCATGTGGTTATATGGGTGCACACACATGTTCTAGGAGGTGGGGTGATTGGATTGATCCATGCACATCTATCAATTTGTAACAAATATAAATGTTTAGATTATGTAGTTACATAATAGGGATTTGTAGGTTCATTTTAGCCAATAGCTAAATACAAAAAACAACGTTGATCTCTCTCATTTAAAAGAAAAGCAGGATGGTTTTAACTATATTTTTTTAGTTAAGTCTTTTGATTTGTTGAGGGTCATTGTTAATTTTCATTTTAGTAGTTTTGTGTGTTTCTTCTTTGAGTGATTGCTCATGTCTATTCCATAGTAGGTGTGCATGCTCGCCATGTGCATCGGTGCCAGAAGTTTTTCCCTTAGCAGTATGTGTAGGGGGGAGCGCCGCCACTATAGCGCTATATAGGGGACTGCGCGCTCCCCCCACCCTCAGTTCCTTCTTGCTGCCAGTGTAGGTGCGTTGGAACGTCTGCTCCAGCTTCATTGCTGCAGCCTTTTTTCCTAGAACTGTGTTTGTTGTTCGTTATTAGTGGTATCTTTGGTTAGTTTGTGAGTTAGTTCAGTTTAGTTAGTGTCCGGGCCGGGGCATGCCCCAGACTCCGGGCTTCAAATCATGCGAGTCCTGCAGGCGCTTTATGCCTAGAAGTGACCTGCAGTCAGCTTGTCTCCGTTGCCTGGGTGAGTCCCACGTCAGCGCATGCTGCAAAATTTGCAGGTCCTTTAAACCAAGAACCAAAAACGACAGAGACATTTGACTCCGGGCCCTCCTCATGGAATCCGTGTTGGCTCCTACCCTGGTGTGCCAAGCGGAATTGGTACCTTGTCCTCAGTGTGTGGTGATCCCCCGGCATCCTTGAGTGACTGGCACCACTCACTGTTGCAAGGGCAGAGGAAGGCACTGTCTACGCATCGTCGTCGAGGCAAGGATAAGGGAGAGGCTCGACCCATGTGCGGCAGCTGGAATTCTCCCATGGGCCCCATCGCTCCGACTCAGGCTGAGTGGAGTAGCCCGGTTTCCTTGACGCAGGCCTCTCCGGCTGCCCGAATGCAGCCGCGGAGCACTGCCTCCATATGTTGGATGTGTGCGGTGTGCTGGCTTTCTACTTGGATCGGACTAAGCCGTTGCGTAGGTCCCCGCAACTCTTTGTTGCCTCAGCCGAGTGTATGAGTGGGTCAGCCAATCTCTACCCAGAGGCTTTCCCGGTGGATCACTTCATGCATTCACACATGCTACGAGTTAGCGAAAGTCCCCTCACCGCCTATCGTGAGGGCACACTCGACGAGGGTGCAAGCCTCGTTGGCTGCCTTTGTAGCCCATGTCCCTATCCAGGACATCTGTAGGGCCGCTACCTGGTCCTTGGTTCACACGTTCACCTCGCATTATGCGATCGTCTCCCATGCTAGGGATGATGCTGGCTTTGGTAGAGCTGTGCTCCAGCCTGACAAGGTATGAACTCCTACCCATCTCCATGACATATTGCTTGGAATCACCTACTGTGGAAAAGACATGAGCAATCACTCGAAGAAGAAAGGACAGTTACCTGTTCCGTAACTGGTGTTCTTCGAGATGTGTTGCTCAGGTCTATTCCACATCCCGCCCTCCTTCTGCTCTGTTGGAGTTGGTCCGGCAAGAAGGAACTGAGGGTGGGGGGAGTGCGCAATAGCGGCGCCACTCCAGGGGTCACAGCGGTGCTCCCCCCTACGGATACTGCTAAGGGAAAAACTGCCGGCACCGATGCACGTGGCGAGCACGCACACCTACTGTGGAATAGTCCTGAGCAACACATCTCGAAGAATGCCAGTTACGGAACAAGTAACTGTCCTTTCACCCATCAAGATGAAGGTGGTAGTCTTTCCAGATTAAAAAATATATTATAACCTACAACCATCCAATTATATTTTGTTTTTGTGAATTACTGTTTTGTCTTGAATCCATGTAGCTGCACATTGTCTTTTCCTGATAAATTAACAATCAGTTTTAAAGTGTTTGAATCCATACAAGTGTTTTTTGGCATCCAAGGCTGATTACATCTTTTGTTTCTTCAAGGGTGAAAAGAAACAAAATGTAATTTAATGAGATTTACTGTGATTCCTTGCTCTGGGTTAGGCATTTTATCATGAGAAATCCAACAAATATTTTCAGCTTATTGAGCTGATGGTTTCAGAGAGGAGAAAGTTCAAGTAGGGTTGATATTCTTAAAGATTACAAGGAGACTTTTCAAATTACAATCAGTCAAACGAGAGCATAACTGTGAGGTGCTTAATTGTCACCTGTTATATTCTAGCAGTGTTCCGATTTAGTTCTGTTTTCACTGCCTTGTCTTCTTTCTCTTTGAGGGCATGGCTACACTTGCAGATGTGTAGAGCCCTTTGAGTTAAACCAGCCTTTGGAGAGCATAGTAGGGAAAGTGCTGCAGTCTGTCCACACTGACAGCTGCAAGCGCATTGGCGTGGCCACATTTGCAGCACTTGCAGTGGCATTGGGAGTGGTGCATTATGGGCAGCTATCCCACAGAGCACCTCTTCCTATTCTGGCGCTGTGGCTTGTGGGAAGGGGGCGGGGGTGCTGGTGCGGGTGCATTCTGGGTCCTGTCCCAATGGCCTGTGATGCATCAGTTCACATTCCAGTGGTTCTGTCCACATCTTTCAACGTTGTTTGTACTGCACGTTCTGTCTCCCATTTTGGTCTGCAGGAATGGAGCTTGAACTGCTGAGGAATATGCTGATGAGTCTCACCAGCACATCACGTTCGGCAGTCAAGTTACTCATTAAGATCCAAACTGACAGTGAGGACTCAGATGATGATATCGACTTGAGTAACGTATATGACGCGAGATTGCTTGTGGCATTCGTGGACATGCTCACCACCATAGAATGCTGCTTTGGGGCTCGGGAAACAATCACTGAGTGGTGGGATCACATAGTCATGCAAGTCTGGGATGACGAGCAGTGGCTGCAGAACTTTCGGATGAGAAAAGCCACTTCCAGGGGACTGTTTGAGGAGCTTGCCCCCACCCTGCGGTGCAAGCACATGAGATTAAGAGCTACCGTGATGGTGGAGAAGCGGGTGGCTATTGCAGTCTGGAAGCTGGCAACTCCGATCGGTCGCTAACCAGTTTGGAGTGGGAAAGTCGACCGTTGGAATTGTGTTGATACAAGTTTGCAGGGCCATTAATCGCATCCTGCTCAGAAGAACTGTGACTCTGGATAACGTGCATGACACTGTGCCTGGCTTTGCACAAATGGGTTTCCCTAAAGGTGGAGTGGAGGGGTGATAGATGGTATGCATATTCCAATTCTGGCACCAGCTCACCTAGCCTCCAAATATGTTAATCAGAAGTGGTATTTCTCTATGGTTCTCCAGGTGCTTGTGGATCACTGTGGGCATTTCATTGACATTAACGCAGGCTGGCCTCGAAAGGTGCATCGTGAACGCATCTTTCGGAACACTGGCCTGTTTAGGAAGCTGCAAGCTGGAATTTTTTTTCACAAGACCAGAAGGTCACCATAGGGGAAGTCGAAATGCCCGACCGTGCTTACCCTTTAATGCCGTGGCTCATGAAACCCTACACAGGGAGCCTTGACAGCAGCATGGAGCGGTTCAACAACAGGCTGAGCCGGTGCGCTTTTGGCCATTTAATCGGGGCACATCAAATGTTGTTTTTGCCCAGGTGGATTACCGGGAGTGCGCTAGCTGTGGAGTGAGAGCGCTCTACGTGTCTTGCCAGTGTGGACATGTCGTGAGTTAGAGCGCACGGGGCTGCTTTAATGCTCTCTAACTTGCAAGTGTAGCCATGCCCTTAGCTTGCTGAGATCTCACTTTTACACAAGTGTTTCTGTTTCTGACAGGCATTTTTGGCTGCTTTTTCATCCAGTTTTTCCCCACAACAGTATGGCCTTAGCTGAAGCCACAGAAACTAGAACAGGGGTAGGCAACCTATGGCACGGGTGCTGATTTTCAGTGGTGTTGTCAGATGGCTACCAGTGTGGTGCTCTGCTCTGTTCAATATTGATCTCAGTCAGCTGCGTGCATGTGTTTCCTCTGTATGCTGCCCCAGCTCTGCGCAGATAGCTAACACAGCAGACCTGAGAGAACCCCCAAAGACCACAGATCTAGTAAGGTACGAAGGTACGTCGGCCAGGTTTACTGTTCAAACGAAGCACAGTGATAGTTCCTGTTAGAGTCTACCAGGCATACTATGAATTTATGCTCCCTGACAATGGACCGGCTAAGTCAGTGGCGGGACTTTTCACTGCCCCCTAGGGCTGCATTCTTATACACAGGTACAAACAAGTTACACATCACTTCTGATGTATTGAGGTGCAACCCTTCTACGTAACAAGGTACAACCCGTCTATGCAGTAAGGTGCCGCCTCCCACCTTGTACATGTTGGTTTGAACAAAACAACTCTATCCATCATATTACCCTTTTGCCCCTGTCTTTAGGATGGGCCAGCCTGTTCCTTGTTATATGTGTGGAATGTACAAGTGTTCAGGTACCCTTTAGGTTTGTGTACTTTTGCAACATCAGCCCTTTCCTTGCCAACTTCTGTGAGCAGGGCCTGCCTCTGGCTTACAGCTTAACTTTGCTTTATGTTAGCAAAGTCTTGACCATTTCTTTAGCTCAGGCCTTAGGCCTCATACACAAGGGTTTATGTTTCAGGGCCACATCTTACTGCAAGTGGCACTCACACTACCTGGGTCCTGGCCACCTGTCTGGGGGGCTTTCCACTTGAATGTGATTTTAAGTGAAGCCTCTTAAACATTTTTAAAACCTTATTTACTATACATACAACAATAGTTTAGTTATATATTAAAGACTTATAGAATGAGACCTTCCAAAAAACGTTAAAATGTATTACTGGCATGCGAAATCTTAAATAAGAGTGAATAAATGAAGACTCAGCACACCACTGTTGAAAGGTTGCTGACCTCTGAGCTAGAATCTTACAGAGAACTCCTTCACACACTTTACCTGTCCAGCAAATGTAGCACAGTGAAAATATAGAAAGCTTGGATAATGTAGCTTGTCCTAGTATGCTCATTGTTGGGTGAAAAATGAGATCTGCTGCAGGTAAGTTCTTTTAAGCTTAAAATGTTTGTAATAAAGGGTAAGACAGTGATATCACTTTATTTACATGCTTTGAGATCTGTATGTAATTTAATGTAAAGAAAGGATTGTCACCTTCCTTGGGCACAGGGAGACTCTTGTCTGATGTTTGGTCTCTGCTATGTTTGACAATAAGAAAGAGGAGAAGGAGCAGGGGGTGAAATAGCTAATGATTTGTCTTTTGTCTCCTGTTCCATAACTCTATGCAGAGTCCATTTATCAAGGTGTTTCATGTGTGTCTTTTGCTATGTCAATTCAAGTGTAAACTGCTAATTAACAATGTACATTTGACTCTCTGTGATTTATGCAAGGGAAATTTATCTTTTACTTTGCCTGATTAAGGTAACTTTGATTTGTTAGGTTCCAAGCTTGTGTGTTTCCTGTTCTCATTTCTATTAGCTGTATCTATCTTATATCAGTTGTTGTTTTTACTTAGGGTCTATTTTTGTGTCTTTGAGGTTTGCTTATTCTTGATAAGGGGTGTTGGGGTTCCCTACTCACTGTGAACTCTGGGGTACAGATGTGGGGACCTGCATGAAAGACCCCTTAATCTTATATTCCACCATTTTAGGATAAAAACTTCCCTAAGGCCCAATTCCTTTCCTCATCCTTGGATGGTAGTGCTGCCACCAAGTGATTCATACCAAAATTCAGGAAAGGGTTGCTTGGAGTCCCTATTCCCGCAAGCCCCTTCACCCCCTTTCAAGAGAGGCTTGAGAATAATATACTAACCAATTGGTTACAATGTGAGCACATACCAAACCCTTTGGTTTTTAGGACACTGAAAATTAATCAGGTTCTTTATAATAAAATTCTTCATTTAAGAAAAAAGTAAAAGAATCATACCTGCAAAATCAGGATTGAAGGTAAATTTACAGGGTAATAAGATTTAAAACACAGAGGACTCCCCTCTGGACTCATCTTCACAGTTACAAGACAGGAATAAAACTACCTCTTAGTATAGGGAAAATTCACAAGCTAAAAGAAAAGGTAACCTAACGCATTTCCTTGCCTCACTTAAAAGTTCTGTAAATTCCTAGGTGGATTATTCCAGGTATGTTTTCTGGCAATGTTGTCCCTGCTTGGCTTCTCTATGTCTGGAGAGGGAACAAAAAAGAGCACAAACAAAACCTTCCCCGCACTCCCACAGATTTGAAAGTATCTTATTTCCTTATTGGTTCTTTTGGTCAGGTGCCAACCAGGTTATTTGAGGTTCTTAGCCCCTTACAGGTTAAGTGATTCAGTACAGCTGCAAGGAGGAATTTTATGCTACCTGTATCTTTGTTTATGACAAGGGGGTGGGAGGTATAATTGACCATTACTAACAAATCTGCCCCTCCCTTACTTTGTAAAATGCCTGGTCTCTATAGATAAAAAAGATGACACACAAACCAGATTCAACCTTTAAAATTATGTCAGCCATCTCTGGAGAGCAGTATGAGCAAAAGCATAATATATGTAATAACCAAATGTTGCTTTTTGTAGCAAAGAAAACATAATCTAATCATTATGGCTTTGAGTCACAATTTGTTCTACAGTTTTCCCATCAGGGTGTTTCATTATAATTTAAGGCATGCAAAGGTCCTTACTTTAAACTTTGACTTTCCAAATTTAATTTGACTAAATAGTAGAAAATTCCAAGCAACATTGTAGATTTGAGGTAATTAAGCTATCAAAGTAGAAACATATCAGTTTTTAGTTCCATTTTAGCTACATGTATATAATATCAGTTTTTAGTTAATATACATGTAGCTAAAAAGTAAGTTGTAAGATGTTTAGCAACACACCAGCTTTTATTAGATATTTCTGGCTCTTAAATGAACATGGGTAAAGATTATCATTTATTTTGCTGCTTACATATTTAAAGGTGTGTATTCATACAGACTATGAAAATGTTATGCAGCAGTGGTTAAACTTGCTTATTTGGCATCTGTCATAAACATACAGCTAAGAGTAGCATAAAATCCCTCCTTTATCTGTAAGGGGTTAATCATTTCAATTCACCTAGTTGGCAACTGACCAGGAGGAGCAATGGGGAAAGAAGATCTTGTTGAATCTGGGGGGGAAGGTTTTGTTTGTGCTCTTTGTTTTGTTCCCTCTCCGGACAAAGAGAGAGACCAAGCAGGTAACCCAGCTCCTACTGAAATGATGCATATGCAATTATAGAAATAGTAAGTAACAGCAAGGAAATGTGCTAGATTACGTTTTGTTTGAGCTTGTGAATTGTGTCTATGCTAAGAGGGAGGTATATTCCTGTTTTTGTAACTTTTAAGTTGAGCCTAGAGGGGAATCCTGTGTTGTAAATCTTTTTATTACCCTGAAAAATTACTGTCCATCCTGATTTTGCAGAGGTGCTTCTTTTTACCTTTTCCTTTATAATAAAGTTCTCCTTTTAAGAACCTGATTGATTTTAGTGTCCTAAACATAAAGGGTGTGGTATCTACTTTTTATTAAAGACAATTGCTTGGTATATTGTTCTCAAGCCTCCCCGGGAAAGGGAGTGAGGGGTTTTGGGGGGAGACTTTGGGCAAATAGGAACTCCAAGTGGGTCTTTTCCTGAATTTTTGTCTTCTAAATCACTTGGTGGTGGTGGTGGCAGTGTGATGTTATGAGTATAATATAATATCTCATTGAAAGGTGACAGGGCCAGAAACAGTTAATGAACTCACAGACTGACCTGACCCATGGCTGAACTGTAATGACTGGTTAGGAAGAAGTGTAAATGAACAGTGCTTTGAAATGCAGCCGGCATTGTTAGAGATAGAAGAGTAGATGTTTGCTCAGCACTTGTGATGTAAGCAAACAAGTCTTGTCTATGGCTATAGCTTTGATTCAAAGATCAAAAAAGGAATATTAACATTTAGGAAGATATTTGAGTGAAATAGTATTATTGTCTATGTCTCTTTGCAGATTGTGATAACCTGTGTCTGCACTGTGTAATGGATAAATTATCCTGTGCTAATTGGCATGATGTTTGGAAGAAGGACAGTTCAGCCTATTGTTTTCTCAGGCCAAATGGCTGCTGGAAATGTATAAGAACCTTGGGACATGATCCTTCTTCTTCTCAGTCCTGCTTTGGGTTTCAAGAAGGGGAAACCCTGAGCCATAAGGATTGAGATCCCCAGTCACTGACTGGCGTCACCCTGAATATGGACATTGGACTATTTCTAAAAGGACTTTTGGCAACTACAAGCTCATCTCTGCTATTTACCTGAACCTCAAGAATTGAATTCAAGTCTGTATGTATACTGATCTATTAACCAACTCTCTCTCTTTTTTCTTTTTTAATAAATTTTAGTTTAGTTAATAAGAATTGACTGGAAGTGTGTATTTGGGGTAAGATCTAAGTTATTATTTGACCTGGATTTGGGGCTGATCCTTTGGGATTGGAAGAACCTTTTCTTATATATGATGAATTAAGATTTTCAGTAATCATCATCATATCTGACAGTGTCTCTCTGGATGGAGGCCTGAGGCTGGGTACTTTAAGGGAACTGTGTGGTTTGGACTTCTTAGTAACCAGTGTGGTGCTCTAGAAGCTGTTCTGTGCTGGCTGGTGAATCTAAGTATTGGAACATCCACCAGTGTTTGGGGTTTGTTTGCAGTTCACCCTGATTGAGTGACCTCGGGCAGCACTGTCACAGGCAGCAATACCATCCAAGGACAAGGGAAGGAAATGGTGCCTTGGGGAAGCTTTTTAACCTAAAATGGTAGAATATAAATTAGGGGGGTCTTTCATGCGGGTCCCCACATCTGTACCCCAGAGTTTAGAGTGGTGAGGGAACCCTGACAGCATCATAATCTGTCCTTGTGGAATTGTTGAGGATGATTTTTTTTTCCATCAGCAGTCAGCTGATTCTTTTGGATCACTTGTCATAGTTACTAGCCATTTCCCACACCCAAAAGCAGTTAACAGGAAAAAAGGGAAAAGAATAATAATAACCCAATGGGAAAATAACAATTATATTTTTCTTTCATGCACTATGAAACCCACACATAGAAGTAGTGTGGTGCTGTAACTATTGTTGTAGGTCATGTGACAAATTATAGGTAGCTAACAAAATATTAGTGTGATAGCAGCTGTGAGTTAAGCTAAGTTGAAAGCCATGATGTTACTTTAGTAAAAATGTGATTAAGCAGGTTACATTTGGGTTCTTAATGCTTTTGCAGTAAACCGTAATAACATTTTAAAATACTGTAGGGTTACTAAATTTTACGAGTTATAAAAACTACACACTAAAATAAACGTAAGAAAAACAAGCATTTAATGTATGAAACCATTTAAAATTGTTAACCCTTCAACTATTTTTAAGGGAAAAGACTCATTTGCTTTCCATTAGTACAGTAGTTTAAGCATGCCATGGTTCACAAGTAAATGAAAGAACCCATTTTTTTCCACACCAAGAGAAAGTGGTTGAGAGCATAAAACACTGCAATCAATATTGTATTTTTGAAAAGGGGACTTTGAGTGGCTACACAACACAAACTTAACAACTATTGGTTTTAATTTCTGTGCATTTTGGTTTGGATGCATTTTGTTCCGTTTTGTATTTTGCAAGTAATAATTTCAAAAAATTTGGGTTTTGGACCCTCTGGGAACAAGAGGTGTCTCTTGAATCACGTCCCGTCCGGGAACAAGCGGTGAGACGCAGATAGCACTCCCCCTGGGAACAAGCGGTGAGACGCAGATAGCACTCCCCCTGGGAACAAGCGGTGAGACGCAGATAGCACTCCCCATGGGAACAAGAGGTGTTCCCTGAATAGCGTCCCGTCCGCGAACAAGCAGTATGACGCCGATAACACTCCCCCTGGGAACAAGCGGTGAGACGCTGATAATACTTCCCCGGGAACAAGCGGTGTGACGCCGATAACACTCCCCCTGGGAACAAGCAGTGTGATGCCGCTAATACTCCCCCGGGAACAAGTGGTGTGACACAGATAGCACTCCCTCTGGGAACAAGAGGTGTCTCGTGAATAGCGTCCCGTCCGGGAACAAGCAGTGTGACGCTGATAATACTCCCCCTGGGAACAAGAGGTGTTCCCTGAATAGCGTCCCGTCCGGGAACAAGCGGTGTAGCGCGGATAAAACTCCCCCTGGGAACAAGCAGTGTGACGCTGATAATACTCCCCCGGGAACAAGTGGTGTGACGCAGATAGCAGTCCCCCTGGGAACAAGAGGTGTTCCCTGAATAGCGTCCCGTCCGGGAACAAGCGGTGTGACACTGATAATACTCCCCCTGGGAACAAGAGGTGTCTCGTGAATAGCGTCCCGTCCGGGAACAAGCGGTGTAGCGCGGATAAAACTCCCCCTGGGAACAAGCGGTGTGACGCCGATAAAACTCCTCCTGGGAACAAGAGGTGTTCCCTGAATAGCGTCCCGTCCGGGAACAAGCGGTGTGACGCTGATAATACTCCCCCGGGAACAAGCGGTGTAACGCTGATAAAACTCCCCCTGGGAAGAAGAGGTGTTTCGTGAATAGCGTCCCGTCTGGACACAAGCGGTGTAGCGCGGATAAAACTCCCCCTGGGAACAAGCAGTGAGACGCTGATAATACTCCCCCGGGAACAAGTGGTGTGACGCAGATAGCACTCCCCCTGGGAACAAGTGGTGTGACGCAGATAGCACTCCCCCTGGGAACAAGCAGTGTCACGCTGATAATACTCTCCCGGGAACAAGTGGTGTGACGCAGATAGCACTCCCCCTGGGAACAAGCAGTGTCACGCTGATAATACTCCCCCGGGAACAAGCGGTGTGACGCAGATAAAACTCCTCCTGGGAACAAGAGGTGTTCCCTGAATAGCGTCCCGTCCGGGAACAAGCGGTGTGACGCTGATAATACTCCCCCGGGAACAAGCGGTGTAACGCTGATAAAACTCCCCCTGGGAACAAGAGGTGTCTCGTGAATAGCGTCCCGTCTGGGAACAATCAGTGTGACGCTGATAATACTCCCCCTGGTAACAAGAGGTGTTCCCTGAATAGCGTCCCGTCCGGGAACAAGCGGTGTGACACTGATAATACTCCCCCTGGGAACAAGAGGTGTCTCGTGAATAGCGTCCCGTCCGGGAACAAGCGGTGTAGCGCCGATATTACTCCCCCTGGGAACAAGCAGTGTGACGCTGATAATACTCCCCGTGGGAACAAGAAGTGTCTCGTGAATAGCGTCCCGTCCGGGAACAAGCAGTGTGACGCTGATAATACAACCCCTGGGAACAAATGGTGTTACGCAGATAGCACTCCCCCTGGGAACAAGCAGTGTCACGCTGATAATAGTCCCCCGGGAACAAGCGGTGTGACGCAGATAGCACTCCCCCGGGGAACAAGAGGTGTTCCCTGAATAGTGTCCCGTCCGGGAACAAGCGGTGTGATGCTGATAAAACTGCCCCTGGGAACAAGAGGTGTCTCGTGAATAGCGTCCGGTCTGGGAACAAGCAGTGTGACGCTGATAATACAACCCCTGGGAACAAATGGTGTTACGCAGATAGCACTCCCCCTGGGAACAAGCAGTGTCACGCTGATAATAGTCCCCCGGGAACAAGCGGTGTGACGCTGATAATACTCCCCCTGGTAACAAGAGGTGTTCCCTGAATAGCGTCCCGTCCGGGAACAAGCGGTGTGATGCTGATAATACTCCCCCTGGGAACAAGAGGTGTTCCCTGAATAGCGTCCCGTCCGGGAACAAGCGGTGTAGCGCGGATAAAACTCCCCCTGGGAACAAGAGGTGTTCCCTGAATAGCGTCCTGTCCGGGAACAAGCGGTGTGACGCTGATAGCACTCCCCCGGGAACAAGCAGTGTGACGCTGATAATACTCCCCTGGGAACAATTGGTGTCACGCTGATAAAACTCCCCCTGGGAACAAGAGGTGTCTCGTGAATAGCGTCCCGTCTGGGAACAAGCGGTGTAGCGCGGATAAAACTCCCCCTGGGAACAAGCAGTGTCTCGTGAATAGCGTCCCGTCCGGGAACAAGCGGTGAGATGCTGATAATACTCCCCCTGGGAACAAGAGGTGTCTTGTGAACAGCGTCCCGTCTGGGAACAATCAGTGTGACTCTGATAATACTCCCCCTGGTAACAAGAGGTGTTCCCTGAATAGCGTCCCGTCCGGGAACAAGCAGTGTAGCGTGGATAAAATTCCCCCTGGGAACAAGCAGTGTGACGCCGATAATACTCCCTGTGGGAACAAGCGGTGTGACGCCGATATTACTCCCCCTGGGAACAAGCAGTGTGACGCCGATAATACTCCCCGTGCGAACAAGCGGTGAGACGCAGATAGCACTCCCCCGGGGAACAAGCAGTGTGATGCTGATAATAGTCCCCCAGGAACAAGTGGTGTGACGCAGGTAGCACTCCCCGTGGGAACAAGAGGTGTTCCCTGAATAGCGTCCCGTCCGGGAACAAGCGGTGTAGCGTGGATAAAACTCCCCCTGGGAACAAGCAGTGTGACGCCGATAATACTCCCTGTGGGAACAAGCGGTGTGACGCCGATAAAACTCCCCCTGGGAACAAGCAGTGTGACGCTGATAATACTCCCCTGGGAACAAGTGGTGTGACGCTGATAAAACTCCCCCTGGGAACAAGAGGTGTCTCGTGAATAGCGTCCCGTCCGGGAACAAGCAGTGTGACGCTGATAATATTCCCCATGGGAACAAGAGGTGTTCCCTGAATAGCGTCCCGTCCGGGAACAAGCGGTGTAGCGCCGATAATACTCCCCATGGGAACAAGCAGTGTCTCGTAAATAGCGTCCCGTCCGGGAACAAGCGGTGTAGCGCGGATAAAGCTCCCCCTGGGAACAAGCAGTGTGACGCCGATAAAACTCCCCCTGGGAACAAGAGGTGTTCCCTGAATAGCGTCCTGTCCGGGAACAAGCGGTGTGACGCTGATAGCACTCCCCCGGGAACAAGCAGTGTGACGCTGATAATACTCCCCTGGGAACAAGTGGTGTGACGCTGATAAAACTCCCCCTGGGAACAAGAGGTGTCTCGTGAACAGCGTCCCGTCCGGGAACAAGCGGTGTGACGCCGATAAAACTCCCCCTGGGAACAAGCAGTGTGACGCTGATAATACTCCCCCGGGAACAAGTGGTGTGATGCAGATAGCAGTCCCCCTGGGAACAAGAGGTGTTCCCTGAATAGCGTCCTGTCCGGGAACAAGCGGTGTGACACTGATAATACTCCCCCTGGGAACAAGAGGTGTCTTGTGAATAGCGTCCCGTCCGGGAACAAGCGGTGTAGCGTGGATAAAACTCCCCCTGGGAACAAGCAGTGTGACGCTGATAATACTCCCCCGGGAACAAGCGGTGTGACGCAGATAGCACTCCCCCTGGGAAGAAGCAGTGTGACGCCGATAATACTCCCCGTGCGAACAAGCGGTGAGACGCAGATAGCACTCCCCCGGGGAACAAGAGGTGTTCCTTGAATAGCGTCCCGTCCGGGAACAAGCAGTGTGATGCTGATAATCCTCCCCCTGGGAACAAGAGGTGTTCCCTGAATAGCGTCCCGTCCGGGAACAAGCGGTGTAGCGCGGATAAAACTCCCCCTGGGAACAAGCAGTGTGACGCTGATAATAATCCCCCGGGAACAAGTGGTGTGACGCAGATAGCACTCCCCCTGGGAACAAGAGGTGTTCCCTGAATAGCGTCCAGTCCGGGAACAAGCGGTGTGACGCTGATAAAATTCCCCCTGGGAAGAAGAGGTGTTTCGTGAATAGCGTCCCGTCTGGGAACAAGCCGTGTAGCGCGGATAAAACTCCCCCTGGGAACAAGCAGTGTGACGCTGATAATACTCCCCTGGGAACAAGTGGTGTGACGCAGATAGCACTCCCCCTGGGAACAAGCAGTGTCACGCTGATAATACTCCCCCGGGAACAAGCGGTGTGACGCAAATAACACTCCCCCTGGGGAACAAGCAGTGGGATGCTGATAATAGTCCCCCGGGAATTAGTGGTGTGACGCAGCTAGCACTCCCCCTGGGAACAAGAGGTGTCTCGTGAATAGCGTCCCGTCCGGGAACAAGCGGTGTAGCGCGGATAAAACTCCCCCTGGGAACAAGCAGTGTGACGCTGATAATACTCCCCCGGGAACAAGCGGTGTGACGCAGATAGCACTCCCCCTGGGAAGAAGCAGTGTGACGCCGATAATACTCCCCGTGCGAACAAGCGGTGAGACGCAGATAGCACTCCCCCGGGGAACAAGAGGTGTTCCTTGAATAGCGTCCCGTCCGGGAACAAGCGGTGTGACGCCGATAACACTTCCCCTGGCAACAAGCAGTGTGATGCTGCTAATACTCCCCCGGGAACAAGTGGTGTGACGCAGATAGCACTCCCTCTGGGAACAAGAGGTGTCTCGTGAATAGCGTCCCGTCCGGGAACAAGCAGTGTGACGCTGATAATACTGCCCCTGGGAACAAGAGGTGTTCCCTGAATAGCGTCCCGTCCGGGAACAAGCGGTGTGATGCTGATAAAACTCCCCCTGGGAACAAGAGGTGTCTCGTGAATAGCGTCCCGTCCGGGATCAAGCGGTGTAGCGTGGATAAAATTCCCCCTGGGAACAAGCAGTGTGACGCCGATAATACTCCCTGTGGGAACAAGCGGTGTGACGCCGATATTACTCCCCCTGGGAACAAGCAGTGTGACGCCGATAATACTCCCCGTGCGAACAAGCGGTGAGACGCAGATAGCACTCCCCCGGGGAACAAGCAGTGTGATGCTGATAATAGTCCCCCGGGAACAAGTGGTGTGACGCAGATAGCACTCCCCGTGGGAACAAGAGGTGTTCCCTGTATAGCGTCCCGTCCGGGAACAAGCGGTGTAGCGTGGATAAAACTCCCCCTGGGAACAAGCAGTGTGACGCCGATAATACTCCCTGTGGGAACAAGCGGTGTGACGCCGATAAAACTCCCCCTGGGAACAAGCAGTGTGACGCTGATAATACTCCCCTGGGAACAAGTGGTGTGACGCTGATAAAACTCCCCCTGGGAACAAGAGGTGTCTCGTGAATAGCGTCCCGTCCGGGAACAAGCAGTGTGACGCTGATAATATTCCCCATGGGAACAAGAGGTGTTCCCTGAATAGCGTCCCGTCCGGGAACAAGCGGTGTAGCGCCGATAATACTCCCCATGGGAACAAGCAGTGTCTCGTAAATAGCGTCCCGTCCGGGAACAAGCGGTGTAGCGCGGATAAAGCTCCCCCTGGGAACAAGCAGTGTGACGCCGATAAAACTCCCCCTGGGAACAAGAGGTGTTCCCTCAATAGCGTCCTGTCCGGGAACAAGCGGTGTGACGCTGATAGCACTCCCCCGGGAACAAGCAGTGTGACGCTGATAATACTCCCCTGGGAACAAGTGGTGTGACGCTGATAAAACTCCCCCTGGGAACAAGCAGTGTGATGCCGCTAATACTCCCCCGGGAACAAGTGGTGTGACGCAGATAGCACTCCCTCTGGGAAGAAGAGGTGTCTCGTGAATAGCGTCCCGTCCGGGAACAAGCAGTGTGACGCTGATAATACTGCCCCTGGGAACAAGAGGTGTTCCCTGAATAGCGTCCCGTCCGGGAACAAGCGGTGTGACGCTGATAAAACTCCCCCTGGGAACAAGAGGTGTCTTGTGAATAGCGTCCCGTCCGGGATCAAGCGGTGTAGCGTGGATAAAACTCCCCCTGGGAACAAGCAGTGTGACGCTGATAATACTCCCCCGGGAACAAGCGGTGTGACGCAGATAGCACTCCCCCTGGGAAGAAGCAGTGTGACGCCGATAATACTCCCCGTGCGAACAAGCGGTGAGACGCAGATAGCACTCCCCCGGGGAACAAGAGGTGTTCCTTGAATAGCGTCCCGTCCGGGAACAAGCAGTGTGATGCTGATAATCCTCCCCCTGGGAACAAGAGGTGTTCCCTGAATAGCGTCCCGTCCGGGAACAAGCGGTGTAGCGCGGATAAAACTCCCCCTGGGAACAAGCAGTGTGACGCTGATAATAATCCCCCGGGAACAAGTGGTGTGACGCAGATAGCACTCCCCCTGGGAACAAGAGGTGTTCCCTGAATAGCGTCCAGTCCGGGAACAAGCGGTGTGACGCTGATAAAATTCCCCCTGGGAAGAAGAGGTGTTTCGTGAATAGCGTCCCGTCTGGGAACAAGCGGTGTAGCGCGGATAAAACTCCCCCTGGGAACAAGCAGTGTGACGCTGATAATACTCCCCTGGGAACAAGTGGTGTGACGCAGATAGCACTCCCCCTGGGAACAAGCAGTGTCACGCTGATAATACTCCCCCGGGAACAAGCGGTGTGACGCAAATAGCACTCTCCCTGGGGAACAAGCAGTGGGATGCTGATAATAGTCCCCCGGGAATTAGTGGTGTGACGCAGCTAGCACTCCCCCTGGGAACAAGAGGCGTTCCCTGAATAGCGTCCCGTCCGGGAACAAGCGGTGAGACGCTGATAATACTCCCCCTGGGAACAAGAGGTGTCTCGTGAATAGCGTCCCGTCCGGGAACAAGCGGTGTAGCGCGGATAAAACTCCCCCTGGGAACAAGCAGTGTGACGCTGATAATACTCCCCCGGGAACAAGCGGTGAGACGCAGATAGCACTCCCCCGGGGAACAAGAGGTGTTCCTTGAATAGCGTCCCGTCCGGGAACAAGCGGTGTGACGCCGATAACACTCCCCCTGGGAACAAGCAGTGTGATGCCGCTAATACTCCCCCGGGAACAAGTGGTGTGACGCAGATAGCACTCCCTCTGGGAACAAGAGGTGTCTCGTGAATAGCGTCCCGTCCGGGAACAAGCAGTGTGACGCTGATAATACTGCCCCTGGGAACAAGAGGTGTTCCCTGAATAGCGTCCCGTCCGGGAACAAGCGGTGTGACGCTGATAAAACTCCCCCTGGGAACAAGAGGTGTCTCGTGAATAGCGTCCCGTCCGGCATCAAGCGGTGTAGCGTGGATAATACTCCCCCGGGAACAAGTGGTGTGACGCAGATAGCAGTCCCCCTGGGAAGAAGCAGTGTGACGCCGATAATACTCCCCGTGCGAACAAGCGGTGAGACGCAGATAGCACTCCCCCGGGGAACAAGAGGTGTTCCTTGAATAGCGTCCCGTCCGGGAACAAGCAGTGTGATGCTGATAATCCTCCCCCTGGGAACAAGAGGTGTTCCCTGAATAGCGTCCCGTCCGGGAACAAGCGGTGTAGCGCGGATAAAACTCCCCCTGGGAACAAGCAGTGTGACGCTGATAATAATCCCCCGGGAACAAGTGGTGTGACGCAGATAGCACTCCCCCTGGGAACAAGAGGTGTTCCCTGAATAGCGTCCAGTCCGGGAACAAGCGGTGTGACGCTGATAAAACTCCCCCTGGGAAGAAGAGGTGTTTCGTGAATAGCGTCCCGTCCGGGAACAAGCGGTGTAGCGTGGATAAAACTCCCCCTGGGAACAAGCAGTGTGACGCTGATAATACTCCCCTGGGAACAAGTGGTGTGACGCAGATAGCACTCCCCCTGGGAACAAGCAGTGTCACGCTGATAATACTCCCCCGGGAACAAGCGGTGTGACGCAAATAGCACTCCCCCTGGGGAACAAGCAGTGGGATGCTGATAATAGTCCCCCGGGAACAAGTGGTGTGACGCAGCTAGCACTCCCCCTGGGAACAAGAGGTGTTCCCTGAATAGCGTCCTGTCCGGGAACAAGCGGTGAGACGCTGATAATACTCCCCCTGGGAACAAGAGGTGTCTTGTGAATAGCATCCCGTCCGGGAACAAGCGGTGTAGCGCGGATAAAACTCCCCCTGGGAACAAGCAGTGTGACGCTGATAATATTCCCCATGGGAACAAGAGGTGTTCCCTGAATAGCGTCCCGTCCGGGAACAAGCGGTGTAGCGTGGATAAAACTCCCCCTGGGAACAAGCAGTGTGACGCTGATAATACTCCCCCGGGAACAAGCGGTGTGACACAGATAGCACTCCCCCTGGGAAGAAGCAGTGTGACGCCGATAATACTCCCCGTGTGAACAAGCGGTGAGACGCAGATAGCACTCCCCCGGGGAACAAGCAGTGTGATGCTGATAATAGTCCCCCGGGAACAAGTAGTGTGACGCAGATAGCACTCCGGCTGGGAACAAGAGGTGTTCCCTGAATAGCGTCCCGTCCGGGAACAAGCGGTGTAGCGTGGATAAAACTCCCCCTGGGAACAAGCAGTGTGACGCCGATAATACTCCCTGTAGGAACAAGCGGTGTGACGCCTATAAAACTCCCCCTGGGAACAAGCAGTGTGACGCTGATAATACTCCCCTGGGAACAAGTGGTGTGACGCTGATAAAACTCCCCCTGGGAACAAGCAGTGAGACGCTGATAATACTCCCCCGGGAACAAGTGGTGTGATGCAGATAGCACTCCCTCTGGGAACAAGAGGTGTCTCGTGAATAGCGTCCCATTCGGGAACAAGCAGTGTGACGCTGATAGCACTCCCCCGGGAACAAGCAGTGTGACGCTGATAAAACTCCCCCTGGGAACAAGAGGTGTTCCCTGAATAGCGTCCCGTCCGGGAACAAGCGGTGTAGCGCCCATAATACTCCCCATGGGAACAAGCAGTGACACGCAGATAGCACTCCCCCTGGGAACAAGAGGTGTTCCCTGTATAGCGTCCTGTCCGGGAACAAGCGGTGTGACGCTGATAGCACTCCCCCGGGAACAAGCAGTGTGACGCTGATAATACTCCCCTGGGAACAAGTGGTGTGACGCTGATAAAACTCCCCCTGGGAACAAGAGGTGTCTCGTGAATAGCGTCCCGTCTGGGAACAAGCGGTGTAGCGCGGATAAAACTCCCCCTGGGAACAAGCAGTGAGACGCTGATAATACTCCCCGTGTGAACAAGCGGTGATATGCAGATAGCACTCCCCCGGGGAACAAGCAGTGTGATGCTGATAATAGTCCCCCGGGAACAAGTGGTGTGACGCAGATAGCACTCCCCCTGGGAACAAGAGGTGTTCCCTGAATAGCGTCCCGTCCGGGAACAAGCAGTGTGACGCTGATAATACTCCCCCTGGGAACAAGAGGTGTTCCCTGAATAGCGTCCCGTCCGGGAACAAGCGGTGTAGCGTGGATAAAATTCCCCCTGGGAACAAGCAGTGTGACGCCGATAATACTCCCTGTGGGAACAAGCGGTGTGACGCTGATATTACTCCCCCTGGGAACAAGCAGTGTGACGCCGATAATACTCCCCGTGCGAACAAGCGGTGAGACGCAGATAGCACTCCCCGTGGGAACAAGAGGTGTTCCCTGAATAGCGTCCCGTCCGGGAACAAGCGGTGTGATGCTGATAAAACTGCCCCTGGGAACAAGAGGTGTCTCGTGAATAGCGTCCCGTTGGGAATAATCAGTGTGACGCTGATAATACTCCCCCTGGTAACAAGAGGTGTTCCCTGTATAGCGTCCCGTCCGGGAACAAGCAGTGTGATGCTGATAATCCTCCCCCTGGGAACAAGAGGTGTTCCCTGAATAGCGTCCCGTCCGGGAACAAGCGGTGTAGCGCCGATATTACTCCCCCTGGGAAGAAGCAGTGTGACGCCGATAATACTCCCCGTGTGAACAAGCGGTGAGACGCAGATAGCACTCCCCTGGGGAACAAGCAGTGTGATGCTGATAATAGTCCCCCGGGAACAAGTAGTGTGACGCAGATAGCACTCCCGCTGGGAACAAGAGGTGTTCCCTGAATAGCGTCCCGTCCGGGAACAAGCGGTGTAGCGTGGATAAAACTCCCCCTGGGAACAAGCAGTGTGACGCTGATAATACTCCCCTGGGAACAAGTGGTGTGACGCTGATAAAACTCCCCCTGGGAACAAGAGGTGTCTCGTGAATAGCGTCCCGTCTGGGAACAAGCGGTGTAGCGCGGATAAAACTCCCCCTGGGAAAAAGCAGTGAGACGCTGATAATACTCCCCCGGGAACAAGTGGTGTGACGCAGATAGCACTCCCTCTGGGAACAAGAGGTGTCTCGTGAATAGCGTCCCATCCGGGAACAAGCAGTGTGACGCTGATAGCACTCCCCCGGGAACAAGCAGTGTGACGCTGATAATACTCCCCTGGGAACAAGTGGTGTGACGATGATAAAACTCCCCCTGGGAACAAGAGGTGTTCCCTGAATAGCGTCCCGTCCGGGAACAAGCGGTGTAGCGCTGATAATACTCCCCATGGGAACAAGCAGTGACACGCAGATAGCACTCCCCCTGGGAACAAGAGGTGTTCCCTGTATAGCGTCCCGTCCGGGAACAAGCGGTGTGACGCTGATAAAACTCCCCCTGGGAAGAAGAGGTGTTTCATGAATAGCGTCCCGTCTGGGAACAAGCGGTGTAGCGTGGATAAAACTCCCCCTGGGAACAAGCAGTGTGACGCCGATAATACTCCCCCTGGGAACAAGAGGTGTTCCCTGAATAGCGTCACGTCTGGGAACAAGTGGTGTAGCGTGGATAAAACTCCCCCTGGGAACAAGCAGTGTGACGCTGATAATACTCCCCTGGGAACAAGTGGTGTTACGCAGATAGCACTCCCCCTGGGAACAAGCAGTGTCATGCTGATAATACTCCCCCGGGAACAAGCTGTGTGACGCAGATAGCACTCCCTCTGGGAACAAGAGGTGTTCCCTGTATAGCGTCCCGTCCGGGAACAAGCGGTGTGACGCTGATAAAACTCCCCCTGGGAAGAAGAGGTGTTTCATGAATAGCGTCCCGTCTGGGAACAAGTGGTGTAGCGCGGATAAAACTCCCCCTGGGAACAAGCAGTGTGACGCCGATAATAGTCCCCCTGGGAACAAGAGGTGTTCCCTGAATAGCGTCCCGTCCGGGAACAAGCGGTGTGATGCTGATAAAACTGCCCCTGGGAACAAGAGGTGTGTCGTGAATAGCGTCCCGTGTGGGAACAATCAGTGTGACGCTGATAATACTCCCTCTGGTAACAAGAGGTGTTCTCTGAATAGCGTCCCGTCCGGGAACAAGCAGTGTGATGGTGATAATCCTCCCCCTGGGAACAAGAGGTGTTCCCTGAATAGTGTCCCGTCCGGGAACAAGCGGTGTAGTGCCGATATTACTCCCCCTGGGAACAAGCAGTGTGACGCCGATAATACTCCCGTGTGAACAAGCGCTGAGACGCAGATAAAACTCCCCCTGGGAACAAGCAGTGTGATGCTGATAATAGTCCCCCGGGAACAAGTGGTGTGACGCAGATAGCACTCCCCCTGGGAACAAGAGGTGTTCCCTGAATAGCGTCACGTCTGGGAACAAGCGGTGTAGCGCGGATAAAACTCCCCCTGGGAACAAGCAGTGTTACGCTGATAATACTCTCCCGGAAACAAGTGGTGTGACGCAGATAGCACTCCCCCTGGGAACAAGCAGTGTCACGCTGATAATACTCCCCTGGGAACAAGCGGTGAGACGCAGATAGCACTCCCCCGGGGAACAAGAGGTGTTCCTTGAATAGCGTCCCATCCGGGAACAAGCGGTGTGATGCTGATAAAACTCCCCCTGGGAACAAGAGGTGTCTCGTGAATAGCGTCCCGTCCGGGAACAATCAGTGTGACGCTGATAATACTCCCCCTGGGAACAAGAGGTGTTCCCTGTATAGCGTCCCGTCCGGGAACAAGCAGTGTGATGCTGATAATCCTTCCCCTGGGAACAAGAGGTGTTCCCTGAATAGCGTCCTGTCCGGGAACAAGCGGTGTTGCGCAGATAAAACTCCCCTTGGGAACAAGCAGTGTGACGCTGATAATAATCCCCCGGGAACAAGTGGTGTGACGCAGATAGCACTCCCCCTGGGAACAAGAGGTGTTCCCTGAATAGCGTCCAGTCCGGGAACAAGCGGTGTGACGCTGATAAAATTCCCCCTGGGAACAAGAGGTGTCTCGTGAATAGCGTCCCGTCCGGGAACAAGCGGTGTGACGCCGATAAAACGCCCCCTGGGAACAAGCAGTGTGATGCTGATAATAGTCCCTCGGGAACAAGTGGTGTGACACAGCTAGCACTCCCCCTGGGAACAAGAGGTGTTCCCTTTAGAGCGTCCCGTCCGGGAACAAGCAGTGTGACGCTGATAATACTCCCCCTGGGAACAAGAGGTGTTCCCTGAATAGCGTCCCGTCTGGCAACAAGCGGTGTAGCGCCGATATTACTCCCCCTGGGAACAAGCAGTGTGACGATGATAATAGTCCCCGTGGGAACAAGTGGTGAGACGCAGATAGCAGTCCCCCTGGGAACAAGAGGTGTCTCCTGAATAGCGTCCCGTCTGGAAACAAGAGGTGTGCAATTGGTACTACCTCCTCCGGGAACAAGGGGTGTTTCCCGAATAGCGCTCCTTTGAGAAAGAAGCGTGTTTCTCACCCTCATGACTTGTAGAAAGTAATATTAAAAGCGATGGGGGCATGGATCTCTGGTGCCCTCTGTTCCAGTGCCCCTGCTGTTGGTCCTGTGCACACTTGAAGCAGCCTCTGGCCAAGCTGGTCTTGGGAAGTTCTTGTCTGCTGTACAGAGGGCAGGGGCTGATGTTGACAATCACCCTGCCTTTGTATCTGGTCTCTGCTGAGCTGGGGTAGTGGGGTGTCAGCAGTCTGTGATGTCTCTGGGTCATGAGTGGGAGATGCTGAGTGCTTCTCCTGGACTGAAGGAGGCTCGTGATTATGTTCAAAAAGAAATCATCAGTCTCTGGTTGGAATGCAACAAAATCAGACACAGCTATATTTCAAGCAATTGCTAGGGAAGAAATACAGCTGACAGAGAGCATCAAAGTACACACAATAAACCACAAATATTTATACTCTTTCATGGAATGCATTAATTTAAAACGTCTACAATGTATATCTGTTATGTCCCGCCCAGTCCATTATTTCCTCACAACATCATTATCTTCAAGGTTAAGTTACATTGACGTGATTTTTCCCCTCTATTCGGCACTGGTGAGGCCTCATTTGGAGTACTTTGTCCAGTTTTGGGCCCCACACTACAAGAAGGATGTGGATAAATTGGAAAGAGTCCAACGGAGGGCAACAAAAATGATTAGGGGGCTGGAGCACATGACTTATGAGGAGAGGCTGAGGGAACTGAGATTGTTTAGCCTGCAGAAGAGAAGAGTGAGGGGGGATTTGATAGCTGCTTTCAACTACCTAAAAGGGGGTTCCAAAGAGGATGGATCTAGACTGTTCTCAGTGGTAGAAGATGACAGAACAAGGAGTAATGGTCTCAAGTTGCAGAGGGGGAGGTTTAGGTTGGATATTAGGAAAAACTTTTTCACTAGTAGGGTGGTGAAGCACTGGAATGGGTTAGCTAGGGAGGTGGTGGAGTTTCCTTCCTTGGAGGTTTTTAAGGTCAGGCTTGACAAAGCCCTGGCTGGGATGATCTAGTTGGGGTTGGTCCTGCTTTGAGCAGGGGGTTGGACTAGATGACCTCCTGAGGTCCCTTCCAACCCTGAGATTCTATGAATCTATGACTGTGTGTTGTTTCCCCACGTGCTTCACACACAGAGTCTGATTTTCCCAAGTCTTGCATTATGAGACTTCAGAGTTAGCTTAATTGTGCTGTGTCTTGACATAAGTGAGGGGCCTATAGTCAAATCCATCAACTCTTGTTTGCACAGTGAGGTCTGTGTTTAAAGTGAGAGTGTACCGTTTCTCTCACTGATCGAACACAGATAGCCTCTCTGTCACATACACACTTTTACTGTTACTTCCTTTGAGCAAATAAAATGGCAGACACAAAGGCTTGGTCCACACTAGCTGCCCGATTTGGCGGGTAGATATTCTGGGATTGATTTATTGTGTCTCATCTGAACGTGATAAATTGATCCCAGAAGTGCTCCCCTGCTGACTGTGGAACTCCTGCTTGCCGAGAGGAGGAAGTGCTGTCGATGTGGGAGCCTGCCTGTGCCATGTGGACCTGCAGTAAGCAAATGTAGTTTGATATAGGAAATGTTGATTTCAGGTATGTGAGTCTTGTAGGTGAAGATGCGTTTCCTATATCGATTCTGTGACCCAGTGTGGCCCAGCCATGTATGTGCATGGTGCATTTTAAAGTTTAAGGATTACAGTGCTGTTAGTTTATTCCTTTTCTTAGGTTTTCATAATTTTACTGCTCAAATAATTCAATTTAAAGCAGAAATTATTTCTAAGATGAGTAATATGTTCTGGCTGGCATAACTGTCTTTGATTATGTACAATAATGATAATGCACAGTATGATGATAAATGTCAGACAATCAAATAATAGTATTCTCGTAGAGCATCAATTCTGCTTCTGCTTCTAATCCCAACTGTAGCTATTGCAGCTGATGGTGACTGATGTTCAAATTGTATGTTTAGTGATATCTGTAAAATAAGTTAAAGTTTGTATGAAAATAAATGTGGTTCCATGTATGATTCTAATAGACATCATGTTAGTGAGTCATGTACTTGATTGTGATTGGAAAACATAAATGCAAAAATATGTTGAGATATGCAGTTCTTTTATTAATAAAAGAGAAAATACCACATTAATCATGTATGTTTATTTCAGTCAATGGTTCTCAGTGCATTAAAAATATTTACTCACTTTTGACTACACAATGGCTGTAAGACAGAGTGTGTGTTTGTATATATATACACACAGATACTGTACATAAGATATACATATACACACATATAACTGCTCACTTAAAGTTGTCCTGGTTAATGTTGTTTCATTCTTACATTGCTGATCAATTAGGGAACATGCTTGTTTCCCCCACTGCCATGTGCTGCTCTCCGAGACACCTGCCTGCTTGCTGGTGGGGTGGGGGAGAGAAGAGGGGGAGTAATGTCCTGCTGTGCCTTGCTTACCCCATAGTCTGTAGAGCACGGGGGACACATGAGGGAGGGAGCTGGCTGCTTAGGCAGAAGCTGCAGCTGTGGGGATTGCTGATCTAATTAACAAGAACCTAACCTAATGTAAGCCCGTTATTTACAATAATTCTGTTGGGGAAATTGGAGTAGTGTAACATTGTTTTGCTAAGAGTTGCATTTTTCAGGAACATAGCTACAATGTTAAGTGAGGAGTTACTGTACAGAGTACTAAAGATAGTGTACAAAATATCATATGTGTATTTCTGATATCTGTGGTAAAGCTCCAGAATTGATACCTTTAGGCTTGGTAGTGGAAATGTCTTGCTGTATTGTCTCCTGATTGTTCTAAACTTATAGATATCTACAAATGCCAATTAAAGCCATATTGTCAGTTTATATATATTATTTAGATGAAAATTAGGATTTAGCTGAGAGGATACTGTATCTAATTTATGTGCAAGAAACCTGGAGTTTTCAGGTGCTCAAATAGCCCCTCCAAGCATGTCTAAAATTGCCTCCCCACCCAAATATGAAATGTTGCTGCTGGTGAGCCATGAGTGGCCAGAGGGCTGTGGGCTCTGGCAAGATGCATCCCCCTGTGTGACAGCATGAAGTCTGCCTTGAGGTGCATGTGCAGTGTGTGTCACCACAAGCTACAGCAGCAGTGGAGGCACAAGGGTGGCAATACACCATGTGACCGTTATGTCCGTGATGGTGCTGGGAGTGGTGGTGTTGCCTTAAGAGCTGGGTGTCTACCTGGCAGCCAGTGCTTTCTGGTTGCCCACACAGTGCTTATGTTTTGTGGAGGGTGAGATCTGTGAGTATGTAAGTTAAGTACTTGGAGGAGGCAGTTGGGCATCCAGGGGATGGGGGGAGGTGGCCTGGGGGCAAAGTTTGCACAGGTTGACATTTTCCCTAAAGTTGGTCATGGTGATGGTGCAGTGTCTTTGGCCTGTGGCAGCTGCCTGGGCAATGTGACAGAGAGTGACACTGCCCTCCATTGTGAGCATGAGGCTGGAGGTATGCCTTTGAGCACCACCCAAGAAATCTTTTCATTAGCCCCAAAATACCCTGTTGCAGTACAAACACACCCCTCCAGCACTGTTGAGGTACCTCTTTGAGCAGACCCCAACTGCATGCACTGTAGAGTCTCCTCCTCCCTCTAGGTAGTGTTTTCTTCTTAGGAAACTGAAATATGGCCATAATAGTGTTACCTGGTAATAAAGTTTGAGTCTTCAGAAAATTTGTATTGTAGAAAAGATGTCTGATTAATATATCAAGATGAACAGTCCTTACTGCTGTTAAGGTAGGAATGAACTAAAGGGTTTCTGTGTCACATGAGTCTGCATTTATAGCAGCCTTTGGCTTCTAAGGCATGCTGGGAAATGGAGGGGTGGAGCTTAGGCAGTATATAAGGTGGGGTCTTGTCACAGAAAGTCATTCAGCTTTGTGTTGGCTCAGAGAGATGTACATAGGTACTTGTTTGGGTGATTGTAGTCATGGTGAGTATTGGTATGGGGGAACAATTACATATATTTGTGGTTAATATGCTGTTTTTATGTACTTATTTCTGTGTAATGTGCTTTTACCTTTCGTTTTGGGTTGTTCATAGTGTATATGATTTATGTATTAGCATTATTATTTTCATTGGGAAGCAATACAGTGGGGCTTGTTTCTAATAGCTTTTTTTGTTAAATACACATCTAGTAGTAGTAGCATGTCCATGGTGCTGGACTATTGAAGAAGTATAGCATTTTTATGTTTGGGTTAGGTGGGGACTAGTCTGAGGAATCTCTAATATTTAGTAAGAGTTATTTCCCTTAATCTCAACTGCATGCTCATTGTGTATTTTTTCCTACTCAGTTGTCTGGAGCCCTGTGTGTAGAGTTTATAAACCATGTTTGCAGTCAAGTTTTCTTTGTATTTGCAGCTGTGCCCGTATCCAGTACTGAGTCACATTGTGACATGAAGGTTGTGAATATTTTTCTCTTCACCAATGCTGTATGTTTGTGAATGATTTCGATGTATGGGAGTGAAGGCCTGTCTACTGAGGTGAAGGGGATCTTGAGAGGGGGGAGCTCCTCTCCAATTTCCAAAGATAAGTATATGCCAAAGTGTTTGATGGTCAGAACTGTTTGTGATATTGAGGCTGTCTCTTTACTTATGGGAGCTCTAAACTCAGCTCATTTTCAATGGGCCTGTGAGGGGTGGGTGGGAGCTCATTGTATGGAGGGATTGTGTGTTTCCCCTGGAGGAAGGTTAATTGCTGGGAATGTGACCTGTCTGTAACTAGAGATGCTCCGTTCTCAGTTCTTCTCTCTTAGACAGCACTGGGTTTGCATCTCTGGTCACCACTTCATCCTTGTGTTCTTTTCTATATGGTTGTGGTTTTCTGAGGAGGATGTGAGCATCCTAGTTAACGATGGGCCCCTGTGGGGTATGGAAAGGGGGAGGGCCATCGGTATGTAGAAGTGCAGCCATTTTCCATGTGGTTGACAGTGTTTGGGGTGTAGTTTTGAGGGGGGTGTTATGTGTAGTAGGTGTTCCCTCTCAGGGAAGCAGTATATAGGTCAGGTCATCTTTCATATTGTGGTGTTGGGAGCTTTGTGAGTAGAGTTTATAACTGAAGTTCAGTCAAGCTTTGTTTTTATTTGGAGATGTGTCCAGATCCAGTACCGAGTAGTATCGTTCTGTGGAGTCATGGCTCCTTCTCTTAGACTGCCACACCATCACTGTATGGATGTCAACGTATGGGAGCGAAGGCCTGTGTACAAAGGAAAAGAAGATATCGGGAGCGGCTGTCAAAGTTAAGTATCCGGCAAAGGGCTTGATGGTCAGAAGTATATGTGCTGCTGGGGCTCCTTGTTAGAGGACTCCTGTCCCTAAATGGCTGCCCATTCATAATGGGCATGTGAGGGGTGGGAGGGAGCTTGGTGTATGGAGGGAGCGTGCGTTTCCCCTGAGGGAAGGTTGATTGTTGGCAGAGTGTCTGGTCTGTAACTAGAGATGCTCCGTTCTCAGTTGTCCACTATTACACAGCACTGGGTTTGCATGGCAGGTCACCAGTTCACCCTTTTTCCATCTTCTACATGGTTGTGGTTTTACAAGGAGGATGTGAGTATCCTAGTTAGCGATGGGCCCTTGTTGTGGTGGGACGTGGTGGGTGGGGGTGGAGCAGGAATATGTGGAAGAGAGTGTTTGGAGTGGGTGGGTGCTTTCCTGAGGGGGTGTGTAATGTGTAGTAGGTGTTCCTCCTGTTTAGTATGCAGGTGAGGTCATCTTTCATATTGTGTAGTTGGGTGCTTTGTGAATAGGTTTGCAGTGAAGCTTTGGTTGTATTTGCAGATGTGTCCAGATCCAGTAATGTGTCGCATCATTCTGTGGAGGGCTGTGACTCCTTCTCTTTGACTGTCATGACATCAGTGTATGGATGTCAACATATGGGAGTGAAGGCCTGTGTACAAAGGAAAAGAAGATTTGGGGAGTGGCTGTCAAAGTTAAGTATCTGGCAAAGGGCTCGATGGTCAGAAGTACTTGTGCTGCTGGGGCTCCTTGTTTAGGGATGGGAGTCCTCTAAATTGTGCCCGTTCTTAATGGGCACATGAGGGTGGTCATTGTATGGCGGGAGCGTGTGTTTTCCCTGGAAGAAGATTGATTGTTGGCAGATTGTCCTGTCTGTAACTAGAGATGCTCCATTCTCAAATGTCCTCTTACACGGCACTGGGTTTGCATGATGGGTCACAGCTTCATTTGTCTTTTCTTGTGTATGGGGTGTTGGTTGTCTGAGGAGGATGTGAGCATCCTAGTTAGTGATGGGCCTGCTGTGGTGGAGGGAAAGGGGGAGGGCCACCAGTATGTGGAAGAGTGTTTGGGGTGGGTGGGAGGCTTCTCTGAGGCGGGGGTGTAGTGTGTAGTAGATGTTCCTTCCCTTCAGGAAGCAGTATGTGGGTGTGGTCATCCGTCATATTGTGTAGTTGGGAGCTTTGTGAGTAGGTTTGCAGTCAAGCTTTGTTTGTATTTGCAGATGCGTTCACATGAGGTACCGTGTCACGTCATTCTGTGGAGGGCTATGACTAGTTCTGTCTTCGTCCTGTCATGGATGTTAACCTATGGGAGTGATGGCTGGTGTATAAAGGAAAAGAAGATCTTGAGAGTGGGAGCGGCTGTGAAAGATAAGTACATCAGAATGGAAATACTGGGTCAGAGCAAAGGTCCATCAAGCTGCATATCCTGCCCTGTGACAGTGGACAATGGCAGGTGTCCCAAAGGGAATGAATGATTGATCCATGCCCTGTCACCCAATCCCAGGTTTGGGCAAACAGAGGCTAGGGATGCCATTAGTGCCCATCCTGACCAAATAAGCATGTGCTGAAGGGTTTGATGGTCAGAAGTATTTGTGGGCTTCTCATTTATGGACAGGAGTCCTCTAAACTCTGTCTGTTTGTAATGTGCATGTGAGGTGTGCAGGAGATTGTTGTACGGAGGGAGAGTGTGATTCCCCTGCAGGAAGGTTGATTGCTGGGATAGTGACCAGTCTATAACTAGGGATGCTCCGTTCTCCGTTGTCCACTATTACACAGCACTGGGTTTGCATGGCAGGTCACCACTTCACCCTTTTTCCATCTTCTGCATGGTTGTGGTTTTCCAAGGAGGATGTGAGCATCCTAGTTAGTGATGGGCTACTGTTGTGGTGGGACCTGGGGGGTGGGGTGGAGCAGGAATATGTGGAAGAGAGTGTTTGGAGTGGGTGGGTGCTTTCCTGAGGGGGTGTGTAATGTGTAGTAGGTGTTCCTTTTGTTTACTATGCAGGTGAGGTCATCATATCGTGTAGTTGGGTGCTTTGTGAATAGGTTTGCAGTGAAGCTTTGGTTGTATTTGCAGATGTGTGCGGATCCGGCACTGTATTGTGTTATTCTGTGGAGGGCTGTGACTCCTTCTCTTTGACTGTCACAACATCGCTGTATGGATGTCAATGTATGGGAGCGAAGGTCCGTATACAAAGGAAAAGAAGATATCGAGAGCCTGTGTGGGTGTCAAAGTTAAGTATCCCCTGAAGGGTTCGATGGTCAGCAGTATTTGTGCTGTCGTGGCTTCTTGTTTAGGGGTGGGAGTCTTCTAAATTGTGCCCGTTCTTAATGGGCACACGAGGGTGGTCATTGTATGGAGGGAGTGTGTGTTTTCCCTGGAAGCAGATTGATTGTTGGCAGATTGTCCTGTCTGTAACTAGAGATGCTCCATTCTCCATTGTCCTCTTTTACATGGCACTGGGTTTGCATGATGGGTCACAGCTTCACTTGTCCTTTCTTGTCTATGGGGTGTTGGTTGTCCGAGGAGGATGTGAGCATCCTAGTTAGTGATGGGCCTGCTGTGGTGGAGGGAAAGGGGGAGGGCCACCAGTATGTGGAAGAGTGTTTGGGGTGGGTGGGAGGCTTCTCTGAGGCGGGGGTGTAGTGTGTAGTAGATGTTCCTTTCATTCAGGAAGCAGTATGTGGGTGTGGTCATCCGTCATATTGTGTAGTTGGGAGATTTGTGAGTAGGTTTGCAGTCAAGCTTTGTTTGTATTTGCAGATGTGTCCACATGAGATACTGTGTCACCTTGTTCCGTGGAGGGCTGTGACTAGTTCTGTCTTTGTCCATCATGGATGTTAACCTATGGGAGTGATGGCTGGTGTACAAAGGAAAAGAAGATCCTGAGAGTGGGAGTGGCTGTGAAAGTTAAGTACATCAGAATGGCTTTACTGGGTCAGACCAAAGGTCCATCAAGATGTGTATCCTGGCCTCTGACAGTGGACAATGGCATGTGTCCGAAAGGGAATGAATGATTGATCCATGCCCTGTCCCCCAATCCCAGCTTTGGGCAAAGAGAGGCTCGGGATGCCATTCCTGCCCATCCTGACTAAATAAGCATGTGCTGAAGCGTTTGATGGTCAGAAGTATTTGTGGGCTTCTCATTTATGGACAGGAGTCCTCTAAACTCTGCCTGTTTGTAATGAGCATGTGAGGTGTGCAGGAGATCCTTGTACGGAGGGAGTGTGTGTTTCCCCTGCAGGGAGGTTGATTGCTGGGAGAGTGACCAGTCTATAACTAGAGATGCTCCGTTCTCAGTTCTTCTCTCTTGCACAGCACTGGGTTTGCATCACTGGTCACCACTACCTTGTTTGTCTGTCTTCTACTGGGTGTTGGTTTTCTGAGGAGGACGTGAGCATCCTAGTTAGTGATGGGCCTGTGTTGTGGTGGGAAAGGGCCATGAGTATTGTGTAAATTGAGTTATATTTCATGTTCACTTTAACTGTATAGAAGTAGTGGGTTGCTTGTCTATTGTAGGTACAAATGTGCTGGGGCTTTTTTGGGGTGTTGAATTGGTCAGTTTAGCCAAGGGAGTGTGGTATTGTGCTGTTGTGGCATTCAGCAATCATGTGGCATTTATTGTTTGTGTGCCACAGGGGGATCTGAGTCCAGAACTGAGGGAATGGGCTTTGGCAAGTGCGTCCTGTTTGTCACCACCATTATTGGGAACCATGTAGACCAATGGGAGCTGAGGAGCTGGTTGCATCTGTGAGGTAAGTGACAAGTTAGAGCTTTTAGTGCACTTCTGTTGATGAGTGTGGTCTTTGCTGCGTTAGGTGAGGTGAGTTTATTATGTGTGGGTTCTTTTATTGTTGTTTGTGGGGATCATGGAAAAATAGAGAACCGACCACATGTATGGCCAAGCTGTCTCTTGTCAGATATCATTGTGTATCACTGGTGGTTGCTGCTTTTTGTTATGTATGTGGTATTTGTTGGGTGATGGGAGGAGCGGGAGGAGAGGGTCATCTGATAGTGTTGGTATCATGTAAAAGAAGTTATCATGGTGTATGCTGGTGCCATTATGGTGTGCAGTGTTGCATTTCCTTGTGGGGGAATGGAAAAGGGTTATGCTGACATAAGTGCTGGTTGCATAATTGCAGATGGTTCGAGATACTCTTTATGGTGTTGGTTGGTGTGCACTGCATGTGTCGTTAAAGTATTTTTGTCATCATAGGTTCCATGTGAAGATGGGGTCCAATTTGGCAAAGAACCAGTGAAGTTGAAGTATGAGTGTGAGGGACATGAAGTACTTGTTTCCCAAAATGGAAGTGAAATTGATGTCAGGTTTGCAAGTTAAGTATGGTTATTGATCATTTCTTATTGTGGTTGGTTGTACATCAAAGATGGGAACTGTGTTTCACTGGGTGCATGTTAATGGGAATTGCATGTGTCTTTGTCATGTTTGTTTTAGAAATAGAAATGTTTCACACATTCAACAGCAGTAGAACACATGCTAATCTTTTGTTCTCATTGTCATAGGAAGCTATTTCCATCCATGTGGTCGGAAGGCATCAGTGTCAGCGGAGAAGACCTTGGTGTGCTTTGTGTGGAAGAATTGGGGTTAGATTGTATATGGGTTGGGTTGTGATGTGAAGTGTCCTCTGTTTGATGGCTAGAACATAGTAGAGCAGTGTGGCTGGTATTACTGTGTTCTGGTAGATACCAGAATTATCAATTGCAGAAATGACAATAATGCCATTTCATGATATCGCAATTGGAGAGGTTGGGTTCATTTGGTTGCTCACTTATGTGAAGTACTTCATGTAATTAATTGCACAAAATGCAAACAAATTACTTATTTCACAAGAATGTTATGAGTGCAAATGTTCTAGCCATCAAAGTTGCAAGAGAACACTGTTAGTAGTTGTATAATTTTATGGGCATTCTGAAGTGTCTGTCAAGTGTGTTCATATCGTTGTGTATGCTGTATTTGTAGAGTTGTAATGTCTAGCTTGGGTTGTGGTGGGATGACTCATGTAGTCATCCATATTGTAGTGTGCTCAATCACTCCAGTGATTGAAACCATGGTGCAGTGCAGTCAAACAGCCGGAAGGCTGACGTTGTTACAAATTTGTCAGCCTTTTGGCTGTTTCGCTGCACTGCACCATGGTTGGGACTGTCCCGGACAGTCTTTGACTTAACATTTTGCACGTGCAGGAGCTGTTGAGGGAGCATGCTGGCCAGTTGCTAGGTGAGGTATGGTCAAGCACCATTCCCACCTGTCACAATACATGCAAGGTTGTGTACAGGGCTGAGTGAAAGGATGTGGAAATGAAATGTGAATGTTGCTTTTGGTCATCATGTTATGTAAACAGATATATGAATGTATGTGAAATAAAACATTGTCAATTAATGTGTATGAAAACGTTGGACAGTGTACAGTACTGCAAATCATTGATGTAAAGGATGCCTTGTTGAGTAAATAAAGCACTGTGTTGCCAAAAAAGAATCCATCTTGTGTATTGGTGTATTTTCCTGTTCACAAAATAACTGCAAACTAATTTCTGACAACTGTGGGGGTGGTCTGTCTTTGGGTGGGAGGAAGTGTTGAAACAGTAAGTATTCTATTTTAGGGTTGGGTTTTAGGGTTGGGTTTTAGGGTTTTAGGGTTGGGTTTTAGGGTAGGGTTTTAGGGTTGGGTTTTAGGGTTGGGTTTTAGGGTTGGGTTTTAGGGTTGGGTTTTAGGGTTGGGTTTTAGGGTTTTAGGGTTGGGTTTTAGGGTAGGGTTTTAGGGTTGGGTTTTAGGGTTGGGTTTTAGGGTTGGGTTTTAGGGTTGGGTTTTAGGGTTGGGTTTTAGGGTTTTAGGGTTGGGTTTTAGGGTTGGGTTTTAGGGTTTTAGGGTTGGGTTTTAGGGTTGGGTTTTAGGGTTTTAGGGTAGGGTTTTAGGGTTGGGTTTTAGGGTAGGGTTTTAGGGTAGGGTTTTAGGGTTGGGTTTTAGGGTTGGGTTTTAGGGTTTTAGGGTTGGGTTTTAGGGTTGGGTTTTAGGGTTTTAGGGTTGGGTTTTAGGGTTGGGTTTTAGGGTTTTAGGGTTGGGTTTTAGGGTTGGGTTTTAGGGTTGGGTTTTAGGGTTTTAGGGTAGGGTTTTAGGGTTTTAGGGTTGGGTTTTAGGGTTGGGTTTTAGGGTTTTAGGGTAGGGTTTTAGGGTAGGGTTTTAGGGTTGGGTTTTAGGGTTTTAGGGTTGGGTTTTAGGGTTGGGTTTTAGGGTTTTAGGGTTGGGTTTTAGGGTTGGGTTTTAGGGTTTTAGGGTTGGGTTTTAGGGTTGGGTTTTAGGGTTGGGTTTTAGGGTTTTAGGGTAGGGTTTTAGGGTTGGGTTTTAGGGTTTTTGGGTTTTAGGGTAGGGTTTTAGGGTTGGGTTTTAGGGTAGGGTTTTAGGGTAGGGTTTTAGGGTTGGGTTTTAGGGTTGGGTTTTAGGGTTGGGTTTTAGGGTTGGGTTTTAGGGTTGGGTTTTAGGGTTGGGTTTTAGGGTTGGGTTTTAGGGTTGGGTTTTAGGGTTGGGTTTTAGGGTTGGGTTTTAGGGTTTTAGGGTAGGGTTTTAGGGTTGGGTTTTAGGGTTTTTGGGTTTTAGGGTAGGGTTTTAGGGTTGGGTTTTAGGGTAGGGTTTTAGGGTAGGGTTTTAGGGTTGGGTTTTAGGGTTGGGTTTTAGGGTTGGGTTTTAGGGTTGGGTTTTAGGGTTGGGTTTTAGGGTTGGGTTTTAGGGTTTTAGGGTTGGGTTTTAGGGTAGGGTTTTAGGGTTGGGTTTTAGGGTTGGGTTTTAGGGTTGGGTTTTAGGGTTTTAGGGTTGGGTTTTAGGGTTGGGTTTTAGGGTTTTAGGGTTGGGTTTTAGGGTTGGGTTTTAGGGTTTTAGGGTTGGGTTTTAGGGTTGGGTTTTAGGGTTGGGTTTTAGGGTTTTAGGGTAGGGTTTTAGGGTTGGGTTTTTGGGTTTTAGGGTAGGGTTTTAGGGTTGGGTTTTAGGGTTTTTGGGTTTTAGGGTAGGGTTTTAGGGTTGGGTTTTAGGGTAGGGTTTTAGGGTAGGGTTTTAGGGTTGGGTTTTAGGGTTGGGTTTTAGGGTTTTAGGGTTGGGTTTTAGGGTTGGGTTTTAGGGTTTTAGGGTTGGGTTTTAGGGTTGGGTTTTAGGGTTTTAGGGTTGGGTTTTAGGGTTGGGTTTTAGGGTTGGGTTTTAGGGTTTTAGGGTAGGGTTTTAGGGTTTTAGGGTTGGGTTTTAGGGTTGGGTTTTAGGGTTTTAGGGTAGGGTTTTAGGGTAGGGTTTTAGGGTTGGGTTTTAGGGTTTTAGGGTTGGGTTTTAGGGTTGGGTTTTAGGGTTTTAGGGTTGGGTTTTAGGGTTGGGTTTTAGGGTTTTAGGGTTGGGTTTTAGGGTTGGGTTTTAGGGTTGGGTTTTAGGGTTTTAGGGTAGGGTTTTAGGGTTGGGTTTTAGGGTTTTTGGGTTTTAGGGTAGGGTTTTAGGGTTGGGTTTTAGGGTAGGGTTTTAGGGTAGGGTTTTAGGGTTGGGTTTTAGGGTTGGGTTTTAGGGTTGGGTTTTAGGGTTGGGTTTTAGGGTTGGGTTTTAGGGTTGGGTTTTAGGGTTGGGTTTTAGGGTTGGGTTTTAGGGTTGGGTTTTAGGGTTGGGTTTTAGGGTTTTAGGGTAGGGTTTTAGGGTTGGGTTTTAGGGTTTTTGGGTTTTAGGGTAGGGTTTTAGGGTTGGGTTTTAGGGTAGGGTTTTAGGGTAGGGTTTTAGGGTTGGGTTTTAGGGTTGGGTTTTAGGGTTGGGTTTTAGGGTTGGGTTTTAGGGTTGGGTTTTAGGGTTGGGTTTTAGGGTTTTAGGGTTGGGTTTTAGGGTAGGGTTTTAGGGTTGGGTTTTAGGGTTGGGTTTTAGGGTTGGGTTTTAGGGTTTTAGGGTTGGGTTTTAGGGTTGGGTTTTAGGGTTTTAGGGTTGGGTTTTAGGGTTGGGTTTTAGGGTTTTAGGGTTGGGTTTTAGGGTTGGGTTTTAGGGTTGGGTTTTAGGGTTTTAGGGTAGGGTTTTAGGGTTGGGTTTTTGGGTTTTAGGGTAGGGTTTTAGGGTTGGGTTTTAGGGTTTTTGGGTTTTAGGGTAGGGTTTTAGGGTTGGGTTTTAGGGTAGGGTTTTAGGGTAGGGTTTTAGGGTTGGGTTTTAGGGTTGGGTTTTAGGGTTTTAGGGTTGGGTTTTAGGGTTGGGTTTTAGGGTTTTAGGGTTGGGTTTTAGGGTTGGGTTTTAGGGTTTTAGGGTTGGGTTTTAGGGTTGGGTTTTAGGGTTGGGTTTTAGGGTTTTAGGGTAGGGTTTTAGGGTTTTAGGGTTGGGTTTTAGGGTTGGGTTTTAGGGTTTTAGGGTAGGGTTTTAGGGTAGGGTTTTAGGGTTGGGTTTTAGGGTTTTAGGGTTGGGTTTTAGGGTTGGGTTTTAGGGTTTTAGGGTTGGGTTTTAGGGTTGGGTTTTAGGGTTTTAGGGTTGGGTTTTAGGGTTGGGTTTTAGGGTTGGGTTTTAGGGTTTTAGGGTAGGGTTTTAGGGTTGGGTTTTAGGGTTTTTGGGTTTTAGGGTAGGGTTTTAGGGTTGGGTTTTAGGGTAGGGTTTTAGGGTAGGGTTTTAGGGTTGGGTTTTAGGGTTGGGTTTTAGGGTTGGGTTTTAGGGTTGGGTTTTAGGGTTGGGTTTTAGGGTTGGGTTTTAGGGTTTTAGGGTTGGGTTTTAGGGTAGGGTTTTAGGGTTGGGTTTTAGGGTTGGGTTTTAGGGTTGGGTTTTAGGGTTTTAGGGTTGGGTTTTAGGGTTGGGTTTTAGGGTTTTAGGGTTGGGTTTTAGGGTTGGGTTTTAGGGTTTTAGGGTTGGGTTTTAGGGTTGGGTTTTAGGGTTGGGTTTTAGGGTTTTAGGGTAGGGTTTTAGGGTTGGGTTTTTGGGTTTTAGGGTTTTTGGGTTTTAGGGTTAGGGTTAGGGTTAGGGTTAGGGTAGGGTTAGGGTTAGGGTTAGGGTTAGGGTTAGGGTTAGGGTTAGGGTTAGGGTTAGGGGTTAGGGTTAGGGTTAGGGTTAGGGTTAGGGTTAGGGTTAGGGTTAGGGTTAGGGTTAGGGTTAGGGTTAGGGTTAGGGTTAGGGTTAGGGTTAAGGGTTAGGGTTAGGGTTAGGGTTAGGGTTAGGGTTAGGGTTAGGGTTAGGGTTAGGGTTAGGGTTAGGGTTAGGGTTAGGGTTAGGGTTAGGGTTAGGGTTAGGGTTAGGGTTAGGGTTAGGGTTAGGGTTAGGGTTAGGGTTAGGGTTAGGGTTAGGGTTAGGGTTAGGGTTAGGGTTAGGGTTAGGGTTAGGGTTAGGGTTAGGGTTAGGGTTAGGGTTAGGGTTAGGGTTAGGGTTAGGGTTAGGGTTAGGGTTAGGGTTAGGGTTAGGGTTAGGGTTAGGGTTAGGGTTAGGGTTAGGGTTAGGGTTAGGGTTAGGGTTAGGGTTAGGGTTAGGGTTAGGGTTAGGGTTAGGGTTAGGGTTAGGGTTAGGGTTAGGGTTAGGGTTAGGGTTAGGGTTAGGGTTAGGGTTAGGGTTAGGGTTAGGGTTAGGGTTAGGGTTAGGGTTAGGGTTAGGGTTAGGGTTAGGGTTAGGGTTAGGGTTAGGGTTAGGGTTAGGGTTAGGGTTAGGGTTAGGGTTAGGGTTAGGGTTAGGGTTAGGGTTAGGGTTAGGGTTAGGGTTAGGGTTAGGGTTAGGGTTAGGGTTAGGGTTAGGGTTAGGGTTAGGGTTAGGGTTAGGGTTAGGGTTAGGGTTAGGGTTAGGTTAGGGTTAGGGTTAGGGTTAGGGTTAGGGTTAGGGTTAGGGTTAGGGTTAGGGTTAGGGTTAGGGTTAGGGTTAGGGTTAGGGTTAGGGTTAGGGTTAGGGTTAGGGTTAGGGTTAGGGTTAGGGTTAGGGTTAGGGTTAGGGTTAGGGTTAGGGTTAGGGTTAGGGTTAGGGTTAGGGTTAGGGTTAGGGTTAGGGTTAGGGTTAGGGTTAGGGTTAGGGTTAGGGTTAGGGTTAGGGTTAGGGTTAGGGTTAGGGTTAGGGTTAGGGTTAGGGTTAGGGTTAGGGTTAGGGGTTAGGGTTAGGGTTAGGGTTAGGGTTAGGGTTAGGGTTAGGGTTAGGGGTTAGGGTTAGGGTTAGGGTTAGGGTTAGGGTTAGGGTTAGGGTTAGGGTTAGGGTTAGGGTTAGGTTAGGGTTAGGGTTAGGGTTAGGGTTAGGGTTAGGGTTAGGGTTAGGGTTAGGGTTAGGGTTAGGGTTAGGGTTAGGGTTAGGGTTAGGGTTAGGGTTAGGGTTAGGGTTAGGGTTAGGGTTAGGGTTAGGGTTAGGGTTAGGGTTAGGGTTAGGGTTAGGGTTAGGGTTAGGGTTAGGGTTAGGGTTAGGGTTAGGGTTAGGGTTAGGGTTAGGGTTAGGGTTAGGGTTAGGGTTAGGGTTAGGGTTAGGGTTAGGGTTAGGGTTAGGGTTAGGGTTAGGGTTAGGGTTAGGGTTAGGGTTAGGGTTAGGGTTAGGGTTAGGGTTAGGGTTAGGGTTAGGGTTAGGGTTAGGGTTAGGGTTAGGGTTAGGGTTAGGGTTAGGGTTAGGGTTAGGGTTAGGGTTAGGGTTAGGGTTAGGGTTAGGGTTAGGGTTAGGGTTAGGGTTAGGGTTAGGGTTAGGGTTAGGGTTAGGGTTAGGGTTAGGGTTAGGGTTAGGGTTAGGGTTAGGGTTAGGGGTTAGGGTTAGGGTTAGGGTTAGGGTTAGGGTTAGGGTTAGGGTAGGGTTAGGGTTAGGGTTAGGGTTAGGGTAGGTTAGGGTTTGGGTTAGGGTTAGGGTTAGGGTTAGGGTTAGGGTT